>JAQGBT010001405.1:0-32488 GCA_034698585.1 Disparrhopalites patrizii | reverse complement strand
CTCCACTGTATAAAGAGACTTGTTATATAGAGACTCCACTGTATAAAGAGACTTGTTATATAGAGACTCCACTGTATAAAGAGACTTGTTATATAGAGACTCCACTGTATGAGCAGACTTGTTATATTGAGACTCCACTGTACAAAAAGACTTGTTATATAGAGTAGAGACTCTACTGTATAGAGTTGAGCGTTGCAAACATTGGTGCTTTTTTTAAGTAAAAAATTCGTATAATTTCTTCCAAATGTGCATATGTATACGTTCTTGAGCGTCCCGCTACGTGACACGAGTTTTGCGCTATAACAACTTTATTTTTCATTCCTTCGTGTATGTAGTGTACATATTAAAGGTTCCATGTAACAACTTTTCCATATAACCACAATTTTTGGCCTTCCCTTCAGGGTTGTTATACCGAGAGTCCACTGTAGTAGGAAGTAGGATTGGCAAAAAATGAAATCCGCCGTCGACGTTAATGGGCAGTCAATCGGCGATACACAATTCAATGTGATTTAATTGACTGTGCTATCCATTTGATAACCTTCGACCTAGACCTCTTACGATTTGGTTTGCTGAAGCGTAAGCAGCCATCCTACAACGGATCTGCATAAGAAATCAATGAAATCCGGCGTGGACGTTCGTTCCATGCGACGCAGCCCACCGACGCTCACTCCGACTCTCGGAATGCTCAAGGCACTTTTCCTCACAAACTTACTGTCACCCTTGTGTCTCAGATTCGTGGATAACATGCATACAGTCCTGCTGGCTTGTTCCATGTTGCCCGGAAAAGGAAATGGCCGGTCATAGATTGTGAGGTAGAAGAAACAGCTGTTGAAGGACAATTGGATGAAAGGGATGCTCTCTAGGGTGAAGCGATGGTAATTCGCAAAATAAACAACGCTAAAGAGCACACAAACGAAAAGAAGATCATGTTTGCTGCAGAATGTGATGATTGCGAACACGTTGTTGAAATCCAGAAGGTGTATCTGGATGCATGGGCTCTCTCTTACTTGCTTCACCAGAGCTGACATTGTTGATAGAACAAGGTAGGATCTATAACATTGATATTTGTACGTGTTTACATATATATATATATGTACATCTATTTAACTGTACAAGAGGGCAAGAAATATTGTATAATATAATATTCTATACATATATATACATATATATATTCGGTAAATTTGTCAAAAAAATGGAAAATTTCGGTAAATATTTTTTTCGACATTTTCAACTTGCAGTGGAAAAATCGTCGTTGCTTGCTCAAGTCTTGTCCGATTTGCAGTGTTAATTTTTACGAAGATTTAAATTCCGTATCGAAAAAATATTGATAATGATTTCTGCTGTTGCCGAAAAACAAATTTTTACCCCTTCATAGTCAAAACCAGAAATAAATTCAGCCAAAATGGGATGTTTGAAACTTTGGTGCGGAAAAAACGCCATAACTTGACTAATCTTGATGGAAAGTGGGTGGAACGTTTTTTCCGAATCCGTAATTATATTCTGCACGTGAAACGAGCTAGTACTGCCCTGCAGCAACGCTGATAGCGCTTAGGGGGGGGGTAGAGTGGTGAGTGGGACCATTTCCGATACCCACCATGTTAAACTCAGGCGGTTTTCATTAAAAGGGTTGGTACGGGAGGTCAGAGGTCACGAGCGCTGATTTTCGTATGCAGGTCAATTACCTTTTCTCGTGGCTATATTTTGGTTATATTCTGACTGAGGAAAAATCTCTCAACCCCCTTGTTTAAAATTTCGAGCAAAGTATATATCCACATTCTGGTCCACGCTGGCGAATTAATTGCACCGAAAATGTAAGCAACTCAAAATTGATGGATTCAACTTACCCTCCTAGACTACAGAAGATGATCTCGAAATCTGAATGGACTCTCAAAAAGAAGAGACTATTAACGATATAAACGAATACAGTCACTATCACAGAGAAAATGACACGACTGATGTCCAGACATAACCACATGAATAGTTCCCGGATACTCAATTTCCCAGAACCAAAGATGCCCAACCAATACACAGGGGTTTGGTTATTTCTCCAATGCACGAACATGTACATCATGCAGTCAACACTGCCTATGCAGGGAATAAAGTAACCACGAATAGCTCCAACAATGAAAATTTCCAAAACTGTCGCCAATTCCTGGCTGCTTCTTCCGGCCAGGATAACGCATGATTCATGATCTTTTGCGTTGCGGATGCTTCCATGTAGAACAGTTGATGTGACCAGTGCAACAACAAGGGAAATGAGACACACATGAGGATGTAAATGGCAAAAACCAAACGGATTGGATCCAACCTCGGGGGCCAACAAATAAGCATAGGCAAGCTTGGACATGAGGAATATTGAATGCAGTGCAGTGGTAGCAAAGAAACATTTATAATAAACTTTGCTACGACCATTGGGTACAATGAAAATTTATCCTCTATAGCAACATCAATACTCAGAGGTGGCAGACCAAACTTAGCAGTCATTTTAAAAAATTTCAAGGATGGTTTCAATCTTCAGTAAGCATGATTACAGTGGTTATAGCTGTTGGTTTAGAAATTATGGTGCTATTTCTAGTTTTATGTCGGTTCCACGCTAATCCTTTGATATGTGACAGAAGAAAAATATTTTCGCATATGCGAATATTTGTCTGACAAATATTTGTCTGACGTCTATCTTTAAGATTTGGTTATTGGGTTCAATTTCTGTGGTATACTGTGGCTTTATATGCTACCATACATTTAGTGTCCGTTGTCATTAGCAAGTCAATTCGAATTATGAAAGCATTCGACCATTCCAACAAACCTTGTACAGTGGACTCTCTCTATAACAACTCTCCTTATAACAACTTTTACTCTATAACAACTTTATTTTTCAGCCCTTCGTATATGCAGTATACATATTAAATGTTCCATTTAACAACTTTTCTATATAACAACCATTTTAGCCCTTTCCTTCAGGGTTGTTATAGCGAGAGTCCACTGTAATGATTGAACAAAAATGATGAATTTTGTAAGAAAATCTTTACCAGGCACTGCTTTTATGTTTTTAAAGCTAACTTGCTTGCCAAGTGGGACAAATGCTCTTGCTGCATTTTACTAGTTCTGTTTTTATACCAGTAATCACATGAATACGAAGAGTTTGTATATGTGACAATGAGTGCTCGAACGAAAGAACAATAATGAATGCAATAATTTTCGTCACTAATCATCTCACTTACCATATTGATTTGTACGGGCGGCAGGCCCTTTGAGGCTTATGGCATTCGAAAGCATTGCTAGGACTATCTTAGGTCTTCGATAACCATGATTGGTGCTGTTTAAAACAACTATAGTTAGTACAGAAATGATAGAGCCACCTCTGATTGTATACAGTGGACTCTCTCTATAATAACTCTCCTTATAACAACTTTTCTCTATAACAACTTTATTTTTTAGCCCTTCGTATATGCAATGTACATATTAAATGTTCCATATAACAACTTTTCCATTTAACAACCAGTTTTGCCATTCCCTTGAGGGTTGTTATAGCGAGAGTCCACTGTACACTGGGCTCTCTCTATAACAACTCTCCTTATAACAACGTTATTTTTCAGCCCTTCGTATATGTAGTGTACGTATTAAATGTTCCCCATGACAATTTTTCTATATAACAACCATTTTTGCCCTTCCCTTAAAAGGTTGTTATAGCGAGAGTTCACTGTAACTGTTCATATAGCGACGCTCGTGTTCATTAAGAAGCACTTATAAGGTAAGGCGATAATTTTGTTATCAGTAGGGTGTGACGAAGAGCACTCTTGTCGTATAAGTTTTATGTATAGATACATATACCTATATGTTACTGGTATTCACGTAAATAGAGTACAGTGGAGTCTCTCTATAACAAGACTAAAGGGAAGTAGAAAAAATATTGTTAGTGGGAAATGTTGTTATATAGAACATAAAATATGTACTTTACATGTACGACGGGCGAAAAGCGAAAAAAATATTGTTGTTACAGTGGACTCTCCCTATAACAACTCCCCTTATAACAACTTTTTCTCTATAACAACTTTATTTTTCCGCCCTTCGTATCTGTAGTGTACATATTAAATGTTCTCTATAACAACTTTTCTATATAACAACCATTTTTGCCCTTCCCTTCAGGGTTGTTATAGCGAGAGTCCACTGTATATAGAAATATCGTTATAAAGAGACTTGTTATATAGAGACTCCACTGTATGTATATATGTGGGAGTTCGTCATATGTAATTTATATTTCTATTCCAATAAATGCCTTTCTTGGGCTTATATTAGTAGATTGACTGTAATGAATGTAATATTTTCCGTCATCACATATGTACACGGACAAAATTGGCGCATATAGGCGACAACAACCATTGACTGTTATGGAGTTATGGTATTCGGCAGCATTGCAAGGACGATCTAGGCCCTTTAGTAACCATGATTGGCGCTGTTTAAGCATTCAAGTGTTTTTACAGACACGATGGAACTATCTCTGGTTGCGTGATTTTTCAGGGCTAATGAACAACTAATTATTAAGATAGTGCGATAAAAGCATTTTTTCAGGAGATATTAACTCTCGTTCGATTACAATATTACCGTCTTGACGAATCGTGTGAATGTGTGTTGATGCCCGTAAATACAATGTAGCGTGCGTTGTCAATCGGCAAATAAATCCGTACGCATTTGGTAAGAATGCGTTTCGTAATCGCTAGCAATCGCTAATTTCCTTAGGTATTTATAATTTATGTGTTTATAATTTGTGCCCAATGTGACAATAACACTATCAAAGGATATTCCGTTATACATTATCTGTGGCTTTCACAGACAAAATAATATTTCCTTCGTATCAGGCATGCTGATTGGTTATTATTGTTTGTTGTGTGTAATTGCGCCATAACACAATGGAACAAATTGATTTGATTGGTTCCCAAATGACGTCAAACTGCAGGTGATGTAGTGTTAATGCCGTCTAAATTATGTTAATTTCACTGTTATTTTTAAAATATTAACGAACCCTATTTTACAAACGCTAATTACGCGTGATTCTGAGATAGGAAAAATTTAATACGTTCAAATTACGTAAATACTAAACAGTAAAACTATACATACATACATATAGTTTACGTAGGACATTCACACGCTCTACGCACATGTACAATCCGATTTCCACCAAGAAGCACAGAAGCTTATAATATCAACTGATTATGGTCTATAGATATACATATGTACCTATATGTACTTATAATTTATCTTCTGGAAATGTATGTGCAATAAAATTTATATATGGAATGTGAAGAACACAACCATCATATCCAGCCAGTCCTGGCTCAAAACATGATCAACTCCCAAAAGCAAAAGCAGCACCTTCGTACACAGTTTTTGTATTAGAAACACAGCTATAACGGTCTGACGATACCTTCCATAAGAAATGTCACTGCGCTGAGCTCATCAAGCTTTGAATTTTGAATTCATCGAAGCTCAGATTATGATGACACCCTCAAGAGCAAAGGCAACAAGAGAAATAGCAATGCCAATGAGAAAAAGGTAGAAAATTGCAGTCGCTTCCATCACATCCAAACTTTTCACAGACTGCCCATCACCTGTATTTCTCCAAGATATTCCCTGGGCTTGAAATAGCTGGGCAAATGTGTCAAATTGTCGGTAATGATTCTGCCGACGGGTCTCAATACCGTTTTTGACAAAAATCCCTGCGCCATGAAGCTGGTGCAGCAACCTGTAGACGAAAGCTGCATTTGGGTTTAACACTGTGTTTTGGCTGCTAGAAAATTTGACTTTCTCCTTCAATACATGCCACTTGTAATTTGGGCGGTAGAAGTGGTTCAAATTTGGCAACAACGCCATGCTGCTGTGACTCATTTCAAAGCTGGCTGTCCTTTCCGTCTGCGCCAAATCATCGAAGAAGTCCCGCATCTTAACATAATCCTTGACTTCCCCCGTTTCATGTATTCGATCCAATGACTTGGTTCCCTGCAAAGGACTTCCGACCGCTGTCAGCGCTAGTGCCCCGAATGTCCAAAATCTGGGTACAACAATCTTGTAGCCACGTTCCAGGATTAAAGTCTGTAAGGTGTTGATTGTTGGCGGGGGCGTCGGGGCCACCAAAAGACTTTCGATGACGCTGGTATAGCCATTGCCAAGGAAAAAGGACGCACCGTTCCAAAGGAGAGCTAGCCAAGCCAACTTTTTACAGCATCTCATTGGCTGGGAGACGAGAGCAAATGCAACTCTGTAGGGACTCTGTGGATCTCCGGCCCATTTGAGGACGATTGCCAGAGAAACAGAAGCCACTCCCACGCACGCCCACGTGATTGGCCGGAATGGCGCGAATACGGATAAGATGGCTGCCTTTATCCGCAATTTCTTCGCCTTCTCTCCATAATAGAAGCTCAAATACTGCTCTCCTGCATGAAACCCTCGCCTGCCCATGACGTTATTGAAATTTGAAAAAAATAATGCTTCCAGCTGCACGAATGTTGAGTTGCACATTTCCGTAATTGCCCGTCGTGGGTACAGTGTGGCGTTCAGCTTTTCGGCAATTTCCGCCTCAATTCTGTACAAATTAAACCTGTGGTCCCACTTCGGACTCCAAATTTTCCATAGGGGAACAGCAAGGATGTGTTTTGGTATTGAGAAACGACCGGAATCTTGTTCGTAGTTGATTAGAACGTCTACAACTAAGAAATCACCGTTGTAGTTGCTTTTCCTTGACCAAGTCGGCTGGTAGGTTAGACTAAATTGTTGATACAAACGTAAATTTTCGTCTTCGTTCTCCACCGGAACATCATTGGGCATGGCGAAGCCCATTGGTTGAGACTGGAGGCACATTCTTTGCCGGGGGGTACAAAAATTTTGCTTCATGGCAATTTGCTGGAGTCTCTGTGTTTCTTGATCCCACTGAATAAACAACATATTCTGGGGCATCAAGCATACAAAAAAGTCTTGAAAATTCTTTAGATATTGCGAATAAACATCAGGAATTGCTGTGGCGGAATTGTGCAGGGTAATAAATAGGATTTCATCAATCGCATTAATCGCATTCTCCCGCATACTCTCCAGGATTAAATTTTGATGAACCACAAAGGGCTTCATCCTCAGGGAGAAAATTACCTTGCAATTTCTTTGTCGTCCATAAAAAGCAGCGTTTATATTTTTAGGTAATGAAAATTCTATGGGGTGATGCTGCTTTGTGAAAGTTATTAAAATTTCGGATTCAACGTCCTCCTTCCATTTGGACTGAAGCCGGTAGTACGCCGGAAATGCAACGATCAAGGTGTGGCACGGGGTCAGACAATTTATTAGATCTGCCAGCGTTTCTAACTTGTAAAACGATCCAATATTGACAGCCGCCGTTAAGGGATTCCTCTGCGTTAGAAAGATTAATAATAGAATGTAGACCGGTGGGAAATTTTTTATATCCATTTTTTCTATTCAACAAGGCGTCCAGGAAATATTTCAGAATTAAGAAAATTTGGTGCAAATGTTATACTAAAGAACAATCAAGGAGATGTTGCTATGCGAATAGCTTTGCGTGAGTAACTTCGATTGTCCTGTTTTATATATTTCAACCTTGCGTTTATTCCCGTTACGCCCAGATTAAAACAGATTAGAAATGGGTGGGATTTTAATTAATTTTTTTGCAGTAATTTTTACCGGTGGGCATGAATTATTGCATGTGGAATGTGGACCGCAACACGCGTTTCGTGTATTATTTGCATCTTACTATAAAATTGTATTTACCACAAAATGCGAAAGAAGACTCTAGGCATCAACAATATTGGCTAGCTCACTTACGGCGATTGCTATATTAAATATTTAACTTATGTATCAATGTAATTTATTTTTAATAACTCATTGCACTCACAGTAAATTCTCTTTATAATGGCTTAGTATTTGATCGGCGCATATACACAGCAAAACAGATCACAGATATAAGATTGTGCTCGTATAACAAGTTTATGTAATAATAGCAGAGAAAGAGCGCGGAACTTGAGGATCAGTGCACGTAAGTCGATAAATAATGACGTATAGAGGGCATAAATGCATGTATGTGTATGTAATGGGCACAACATTGCGGCAGGATTGTGTCTATAGTCTTTAATTAGATTGGTATAGATTTTTTACCTCTATAAAATTCTTTCTTCAACTGTTTTTTTGCTGAATTCGATTCAATTTATTTTACAAATTTTTTCCAATGCTTATATAAATGCACGTATATATCCACATAATGTACCTTAAGAATATAGTGGAGTCTCTCCATAACAGCACCCCTTATGACAGCATGTTCTCCATAACGTCATGAAATTAACAGCACCTTGTACATCGAATACATAATACATAATTATGTTGTCTATAACAGCATTCCTTTTATAACAGCAAATTTTTGGGTTCCCTTGGATGCTGTTATAGATAGACTCCACCATGCAAATAGCAAGTTTTGATGAAAACACCGCATAGGTACATTTTCAGAGCAAAGGTTTCCTTTGTTTGGTTTGCGTGTGCGAAATGTGCAATTATTTGGTATATCAAACAGTGTTTAAACGTTATAGTAGACATGGTCTAAAAGTTATTCTAACGATTCATTAGTCCTACCGGCAAGGCGTAAATGTTTAATGTATGGAAATTGGACCCACAATAGTAAACGGAGTATATCAGGTGTTGACATTCTTTTGAAAATTTTGAAAATTTAACTCTGATAATTTTCAAGGTTAGCTCAACGGTGAAACACATGGTGCGCTTTATCCTTACAATGTATTCATAAGCGTGACGTTTGTATATCTTATATTTAATCATGCTGTTTGCTGAAGTGTCAGTAACCCACCAACCACGAATCTGCATACGAAATCAATGAAATCCGGCGTGGACGTTCGTTCCATGCGACGCAGACCACCGACACTCACCCCAACTCTCGGGATGCTCCTGGCGCATTTCCTGACGAATTTTCGGTTACCCCTGAGGCATATTTTTGACGACAGCATGCACACAATCCTGTTGACTTCCGACATGTTGTCCGGGACATCAAATGCTCGATCATAGACTGTGAGGTAGAAGAAACTTGAGTTCAAAGTAATTCCGATGAAAGGGATACTCTGCAGGGGGAAGAGATGGAAATAGGCGAAGAATACTACGCCGAAAAGTATACAGACAAGGAGGAACGCCTGTTTGTTGCAGAAAGTGATGATTGCGAACACTTTGTTGAAATCCAGCAGACGCAGATGAACGCATTGGCATTGTCGTACTTGCTTGAACAGCATGGTTGCGTTTACGGGAACAACAAAGTATCTAGAAGAAAGATTTAAATGGAATAAAATTTCGTTGTCGTAACGACTTGGAAGTATTAACAGTTAATTAAAAATTTGGAAGTAATGTATATATGCATATGTATATATATACATATATAAATATGCAATGATTAAATTCCAACGACATAATTTTCGGACAATGCTCGATATTACAAAGAATATTTGATATACATATTTACTCTTACTACGACGGCTTTTCATCATTGTTTAAATGTCTAATATTTACAGGCACCTTTCTAGCTTATATTATTATTTTTGTCTCTCGGTTTGTTAAGTTAGTGGGTGCAAGGTTGTCATAACGCCAATAAATAGACATTTGCTGGTGCAGCAAAGGCACGTTTTTTAGAATATATATAAACCAGGAAAACGGCCTAAATTTCAAATTTCAAAATTTCAGCCTAAATCGGTTTAGGCTGAAAGCACAATTTAATTTGTTGCAACAAAAACAAAGCTTAAATGTGTTTCTCTACGCATTGCATTTTCATTTAGTACATAATATGCAATTGTGATAGTTTTAAAATATACTGATCATACAACTTTATCTTGTATGCTAGCAAATATACCGTCTTAGAGAGGAAAATATATTCTCGAAATCCTCATGGATTTTTAGAAAAAAGAGCCCTGTAACAAAAAAGAGGAAGGTATCCACTTGGATGATGGAAGTTACTGGAATGATTTCACAGAATAACCACAAGAATAGTTCCGCCAGGCCTATATTGTCCGAACCAAAGACTCCCGACCAGTACCAAGGGCTTTTATAGTTCATCAAGTACGATAGAATGCACATGTTTAAAACAAAAATCCCTGTAAAAGGCATGGACACCGCGAAGAGCTCCAGGGCAGAAAATTTATACATTTGTTTCCAACCCTTGACAGCGCCTTTTGGCCACAACAGCGCATGACTGATGACTCTTTGCATCACGGTAGCTTCCATGTAGAACATTTGATGGGAATAAGACAACACCAATGGTAATGAGCCATTCTTAACGACGTGAAACGATACACCAAAGAGGTTGTACTTATCCCGGGTTTTCGCCAGAACGGGATACACGACAAAGCGGAATACAAAAAATAAGACATGGACGATTGAAGCCGCAAAGAAACATTTGTAGTAGACGCGACGACGGCCTTTTGTAACAATGAAAATTTTACCACTACTAATATCAACACAAATGGGAGGCTGACCAAATTTAGACGTTATTTGGTAGTATTTTAAAGAGGATTTTAACTCTTGAATATGCATGATTTTTGCAAATGAAAGACGTATGTATTGTACAAATTGGGCCTAAATGTGGTGATACTTGATTGTAATAAAACAGCACGTTTCCAAAGGAAATATATAGCAATTGCTAATCTGATTTTCGTCTGAAACTTCTGTCTTCCCGCTATTGGCAAAGCAACGTCACAGATGATATTCAGGTATAATATACTTTTGAATATGAACATTACCTGGGCGTGAATATGCCAAATGTGTTTACAGTACAATTTATGAAATTCTATATATGGATGTGAAATACAGCGACGGAGAAGCCAAAATTCGTATGTACACACACACGTGGTAGTCTTCCCATAATTAAAATTAATAATTTATTGGGCGACTTCGACGGCAACCGTCCTTAAAATGATGAAATAATAATTTAAACTTTGGTAAGAAGGTTAATTGTATAGTAAATAAATTTCCGGTTTCCGCGATTTTCGATTTCCTCAATTTCGTTAGGGCTTTGTAAATGACTGTAGCCCATAAGTTCATATGTGTTCCTCCAGCACCGAGGCATAGAACAAAGAAATATATAGCTACATACAGTTTTACAGAAATAAGCATATACATATTCGCACACGTCAGCGTAGGATAAAGTATATGCATATTTTTTTAATGAATGTGCCAAATGAGCTCAGAGTTGAAAATAAATTAATTTGATGTTTTCCTGGAGAAATAAAAGCCCACACAAGTTTGTGTTTTGCAACATACTTTTACGTATATATTTATATATTCCGTATGTAATAAATTTTACTATACATACCATCAAATCCTCGTCGTGCGTACAAAAGCGATTAACTGGATTTTTTATGTCTCTTTTTTCACAAGGTTTTCACAAGCCCAAATAAAATGTTTGTGCATCTGGTTCATACATTTTCGTTAGTGTTGGTATTTACAGCGGCTGTAGGTGGGGCAGGCATACATTTGTATATTGCAGGAGCAAATACATGTACATACATCTTATGATGTAGTTTGTCGTAGTGTAAGCATCCCTCCAACTACTGATCTGCATACAAAATCAATGAAATCCGGCGTAGACGTTCGTTCCATACGACGCAGCCCACCGACGCTCACTCCAATTCTGGGGATGCTCAAGGCACTCTTCCTCACGAAATTCCTTTTCTCTCTCTGCATCAGATTTGACGATAGCATGCACACAGCTCTGCTTACTTGCGCCATGTTGTCCGGAAACGTAAATGCTCGGTCATAGATTGTGAGGTAGAAGAAGCTGGCATTGAAAGCCATTCCGAGGAATGGGATACTCTGAAGGGGGAGGAGATGGTAATTTGCGAAGAAGACCACATCAAAAAGTACACAGATTAGGAGAAGCAACTGTTTATTGCAGAAGGTGATAATTGCAAACACCTTGTTAAAATCCAGCAGGTGTAGATGGATGATTTGGCATTGTCTCACTTGCTTCATCAGCGCCTCTGGATTCGCTTGAGCAAAGAAGAATCTATAACAAAGATAATTTTTCAAAAAGATTGACCTATCAAAGTGCAAATTTGGTCATAAATGCTGAATCCTATTTGAGCACATTACAAGCCTTACTAATGTAGTAAATTATACCAATTAAAAATTGAATACCTATGTGCACTTTTTATATAACATACATATTAATTAGTAATCTATATCTGTCAGTAATTTCAAATGCTACAACATACTGTCCTTGACTGGCGAAGATATCCTCAAAATCCGTATGGAGCCTCAAAAAGAAGAGTCCATTAACAAAATACAGAAACATGAAAATTTGCACAGCAAAAATGATTACAATGACTTCTGGATAAGTCCAAATGAGTAATTCCAGGACACTCAATTTTCCGGAACCAAAGACCCCCGACCAATACATGGGATTTTGGTAATTCATCCAGTACACGAAGGTGTACAGCATCAGGCAAGATGTACTCGTCAGGGGCAAGGAGATCGCGAAGAGTTCCAATAAAGAAAATGTCCACAAATGTCTCCAATTCCTGCCGGCACCGTTGGCCCAGGAGAGCGCATAATTGATGATCCTTTGCGCCACGGACGCTTCCGTGCAAAACACTTGCTGTGACCAATACAAGAACAAGGGAAATGCGACGCCCATAACGACGTGCATGGCCACTCCAAAGGGGTTGGACTCATCCCGGTTTGTACTAAGACGGCCATAGGCAAAGCTGGATGTTAGGAATATGGTATGAATGGTCGTGGCAGCAAAATAACATTTGTAGAATAGATGGCATCTGCCTTTAGTGACAATGCAAATTTTGCCATTCACAATATCAATATTAATGGGGGGCAATCCAACTTTGGAAGTCATTTTAAAATATTTCAAGGACGATTGTAATTCTTCAATGCGCATGATTCACGCCGTCTGTAAATCCAATTGTTATTGCAGATAATAATTTATGGTAGAGGATGAAAACGTAATAAATTGTGGGCAATGGATTGCATTTATCCTTTTCTAGTACCAGTTGTCCATATTTGATTAATGTATGGATTTGTGTGCTGTTTTTTCTCGACTTCAGTTCTACAGTTAATATTCCATGTCACTTATTTTTCGCAATTGAATTCGATAATAGAGCATTCGACATTTCGAATCAATAGTATGTAATTATTGCACCAGAAGGACGCATTTTGTCAGGATGTTGCTACTACCAATGGTTTATGCCCTATTATTTTGTTTCCAAATTTTTCCGGACAAATGTGAAGAATACCACTACATTTATGAGAATGTCGCACTTTACATTACGTATGTATATGGCTAAAATCGCTAAATTTGCGTGGGTGCGTTTGATATATGTATGTATACGTAATATGTATGCCTGTCCCCAATAAGCTTGCAGGGGGTATGGCCGCAATGTCCGATCCGGCGGCTATTTTAGGCTGTCTATCGTAAGTATTTCTTCGATATGTAACAGCTGTGATAAGGTGAATTATTCTTTCTGCTACATAAATGGTTCTTAGTTTGCATCGTGATTGAGATACGAATAAATGTTCCCAAAGAAGTGAAAGCGGATATCTTTATCGTATAACGTAGTGAAAAGTGGAATGGATTCTCCAACATACATAAGGCATAGGTATGCTGTTAGTATGCATGGTAACGGTTGGGCCAAAAATATAGTGGAAGGGGGTCAAAATGAATATTTTAGCCTGCTTGCGGGTAAACTAGGCATATTTCCTCGTAATATAATAATAATAATCAAGTAAAATGGAGTTTGTGCATAACAAGTCTCTTTATAGTTTATAGCAACTTTTTTTCCGCCTTTCGTACATGTAAAGAACATATTTTATGTTCTATGTAACGTTTCCCAGATTTGCAGTGAACATGTGCATTTTATACTCGAACGGAAGGTGGATGTTCGGGGAAAATCTGAAGCATTCATAGTTATAAATGACGAAAACACAATTATACTCACGAGTACATCGGGCCCATATAGTAGAACAATTTAGGAACGTTTTTGAGGAATATTTCGCCAGGATTATATACATAACAAGGATTGCCGCGTTTCTGAGTCATACCGAAAACTTTGGGCTTTAATAATTAATAATTTTGGATTGTGCACATTTTTACGTCATCAGCATGGAGATTGGTATAAGAAACTGTGTATAAACATTTGTTACAATATTTGCCGTGTACATATGTATATAGTCATTTGCTCCTGGAATTTTCAATTTTCAGCCAGGCGTAATTCGCTATAGACGTTGGTGTTTCCAAATGGACGTTCGGTGGTAAAATTGCCAAACCAAAACACAATTTAGTCGTTGGTGGCACTTGATCCAACCATTTATTTGCTGATTGCATCAGATTTATTGCATTTATGCTTGTGTTAGATGGGCTTTTGCAGATATTTAGAAAATAATTAGAACTGTTCAATCACAGTAAACAAACGGTGCTCATACATACATACATGCCGCATACTATATATTGTAAGCACATGTTTCATTTGCTTTCGTCACTATGGCATCATGATTATTATTATTAAATTTAATCTATTGGGCCATTGCTCAATGATTGTGAGCCGAGCTAGCTCGGACTTGGAGGATTCTCTCCTCATTCGGGTCTTCGCACCGCTCACGGGTAGATGTTGCGCCCGTTGAGTTGGTTCCCGTCTCACTTTTCTCATTTTCCCTAATAAAATCTGCCTACTTTTGCCTGAATTACTCTACTTGTGCTTATTTCTAACTAACTTGTGCCTATTTCTAACTAACTTGTGCCTATTACTAACTACTTATTACTGCTATTACTAAATATACTCCTAAATCTACCTAAATCTGACTACGTCACCTTACAATATGTACATAGTAAATATACATACTTTGTACATATGCGGGAGTTTCCAGTGGTGCAAGTACTCACAACCTGAAGGCAATGGGCTAAGGTCCCAGCCCATCGAATATAGTGCTGCAAAAATTGATATTCACTTATCTATGTACACATATGTAAGAACAATTATATGTATATAGAGAGGAATAGAGGCATAGTAGTACATATATTACAAGAGTGAATTACACATCTTATCGAAGGGTAAGCATCCCTCCAACTATTGATCTGCATACAAAATCAGCAAAATCCGGAGTAGACGTTCGCTCCATGCAACGTAGCCCTCCGACACTCACTCCAACGTTGGGAATGCTCCAGGCACTTTTTCGAACGAAATTTCTGCTTTCTCTCTGCGTCAGTTTAGACGATAGCATATTCACGGTCCTGCTTACCCGTGCCATATTGTTCGGGAAAGTAAATGCTCGATCATAAATTGTGAGGTAGAAGATGCTAGCGTTCACTGCTATGCCAATGAAAGGGATGCTCTGGAGGAGGAAGGAATGGTACGATACGAAGAAAACTATGCCGCAGAGAACACAGACGAGGAGAAGCAACTGCTTATTGCAGAAAGTGATGATTGCGAATACTTTGTTGAAATCCAGTAGATGTAAATGAATGCATTGGCATTGTCTTAGTTGTTTCAGCAGCGTGTTTGCAGTTAGTGGCGCAAGGAAGGATCTGCAATAAAGATATAAATACATTCATTCTCTCTGTAACGGACGTCTTTATAACGGCTTTCGTGGTATAACGGTGTTCATCAACTCTCCCGAGAGATTTTCAAAGACAAAATCACTCTCTATAGCGGTGTCCTCTCGCTATAACGAGAGGATTTTTGAATCCCAGCGGTTAATCATTTTTCACTATAGTGGACTCTCGCTATAAAAACCCTTAAGGGAAGGGCTAAAATGGTTGCTATATGGAACATTTAATATATACATACTATATATACGACAGGTTGAAAAATGAAGTTATAGAGCAAAATTTGTTATAAGGAGAGTTGCTATAGAGCGAGTCCACTGTCTAACGGTTTTAGTCCACGCTTTCAAATATCCCTCGTATTTTAACGGTTTTCCACGAAGTCTGAAACCCCCGTGGTTTTTTATTTTTCACTATAACGGTTTTTGCCCACACCTCCAAATATGTTTCGCATTATGGCAGTTTTTCTAAGTTTTGAATTCCCTGTGGCACTTTACTTGGTTTTATAACGGTTTTAGGCCACGCCTTCGCATATTTCTCTCACTATAGCGGTTTTTTCATCTTTTTTCTAGACCCCACAAGCTTGGGGTTTTCTTTATAACGGTTATTGCATTATTCCCTATAACGGTTTTTCGCTATAACGGTTATATACACCTTTACATATTGCTAAACTGCTATAAAGAGAATTGACTGTACACGAATTTTGACTCCCGCAGATTTCAATTACAGATATAAACAAATATTTTGCACCACATTAGCATACATTAGCCTTTTAGAATAGAATGCAACGAAATATTGATGTACAGTGGAGTCTCTCTTTAACAACATTTTTTATAACAACATTTCCGTGTAACAACATTATTTTTATATCCCCTCGTGATGGTAAGAAGGAACATATTTTATGTTTTATATAGCAACATTTCCCTGTAATTATATTTTTCACCGTTCCTTTCAGTGTTGTTATGGAGAGACGTCCCTGGAAGATGATTTGAATTTTGAATGACACAACTTACCGTTCTTGACTGGCAAAGATGTACCCGAAATCTGCATGCAGTCGAAGAAAGAAGAGTCCGTTAATAAAATTGAAGAACATGACCAATTGCACACCGAAAAGGGCTGGAATACTTTCAAGGCCTGTCCACATGAAAAGTCCGCCAATACTCAATTTTCCCGAACGAAAGACTCCGGACCAATACGCAGGGCTTTGGTAATCCATCCAGTACGCAAGTATGTACATGATGAAGCAAGAAATACCAATATAGGACAAGAAAATTTCGAAGAGTTCCAACAACGAAAATTTCCACACGTGCTTCAACTTCCTGCCTGCGCCTTTGGGCCAGAACAATGCATGATTGATGATTCTTTGCATCAACGAAGCTTCCAGGTAGAACATCTGATGAGACCAATGGAGTTTCAAGGGAAATAGGACAACCATTATGGTGTGCATGGCCACACCAAATGGATTCGACAAATCCCGCTTCGCCCACAAACGGTCATGGGTAAAGCTGGTTGCAAGAAATATGGCATGGATGGTCGCGGCAGCAAAGAAAAATTTGTTGAAGACTCGGCAGTGGCCTTTGACGACAATGTAAATTTTGCTCCGGGCAGTGTTTACATCGATGGGCGGCAGGCCAAACTTGGAGGAAATTTTGAAGTATTGTAATGATGCTTTTAATTCTTCAGTATGCATGGTTGGTGTTTTTTGGAAATACAACTTCTATTACAGAAATTTTAGGACTCTATATGTCTGATGCTACTACCACGTAAAAGCACGAAATGGGCTGATAGCTCGACCGACGAAATAAAAATCTAATGTGTGTCCCTGGCAAAACGAAAGTTCATACAGTTAAGTATTTGCTTCATACGGTGGAGTATTCACACGGTTAAGTATTTGCTTCATACGGTGGAGTATTCACACGGTTAAGTATTTGCTTCATACGGTGGAGTATTCACATGGTTAAGTATTTGCTTTCCACACATGCAATTATGAGAGTGATTTATAATTTCGAGATGTCACTTTGATCTCCGATTTTAAGCTAAATGACTTTGGAATTTATCCTTGTCAAAATAAGACTTTCATATGCAAATACGCATTATAATTATCACTGCAAGAAATCTGGCATGTGCTCGGATGTATTATTTGACATTTGCGTTGTGGGCTCCATCAGCAATGAAATGGAAATTTACGCACTTAAAATAATGAGAGGAATAGTAGATTTCGCAAGAAGGTTAATGGGGAAAGCAAATATCCTTCGAACGATATCTTACGTATGAACATGAAACCTTTAGAGAAGTTAATCCATATACGGAGGAGTTTCCCTGCAGCTTCATCTAATTATGCCTCTTTCTCACAGATAAAAGTATAATTCAAACGTAACGGCAGTTACATTTTAGCTGAAGGTTTCAGCATATGTGTACATACACATACAATTGGACTGGAATGAACACTTGAGCACCCGTAATACCACGTTTAAAATATATAACTGTAATTAATCTTTATTGATCTCGATTGTATTATTTGAGGGTTTATTGAGTGGCTTTTGTCACTCTACTTGCGGTATAGGTTTCGTCAACGATCAAATGTAACCTGCACTTAAAATGATAAGGGGAAATCTAAATTTTAGAGACTGGTAACGCATCTCTAACGCAAATTTCGACAGATGCTATGAATTTATAAAACGCAGCAACATACTTGTGAAGGCATTATTAAAAGTCCCACAATTCCGCACTGCGAATTCCGTATAATGTTATAACTCTATTGCAACAGAAATGGAAAATAATGTGAATATATCAGATGCTATGCATGTACATTAGGTGATAAAAGACCAAAAAGCCGAAAAACGGCATTTTTTATACTACGAACAAAATTGCCTGAACCGTCATTTAAATATCATTGCTGTTCTCAAGGGCCCTATTGATTCATCCACTGCAGTTGATCGAATTTGCTTTTAAGATTCAAGGTGATTTGGGAAACAATATTTATTATACTCTCCGTGTCGCCTAGTATCAGCAAAAAATTTCTAGACATAACGAAAACCTTTCGTGTTATTATAACGTTTTTATTATTCTTGTGCTCACATTTTTCAGTATACTTATGTATATGAACGTGAACGCGCCCTTGCGCATTGCAAACTGCAGTTTCGGGCGTACTAAAATTCTTGACTCGCCCTGTTGTATTATATGTATAGTAATTGTGCATTTGCTTTATTCTAAAACATATTTCGCATTATAACTTCTTTATGTAGTAGGCTATTAATTCTGAAGCGTGCAAACTTACTCCTTTACATAAAGTGAAGTATGTTTGTGGGGGTCGTTTATTATGGCAGCCTCAGGGTTGTGAAATTTTAAGGCACGTAAGCCCCACGGGTTCGGGATTCAGAGATTTTCATAATATATCTAAATATATAAATGCTAATATGTATATATTCATAATATATAAGTGCTGCATTTTTGTGCGGAAATGGCAAAAAACATTTCTGGTCTAAGGAATTTTACTTCTTTCACTTTTCGAGCTGGCAAAATAGTACCACTAAACACCGCGCTGAAGACAAATATTCAAGTCTGAAATTGAATTCTGCAATTTTCGTTAAAATATACATGTAAATACCCATTTAAAACGGGATTTTTATATTCCAGCATCATTTTGCCCCAAACTTCTTCAGGTTCTGTGTAGCAACATTTCTCTATAACAACGTTATTTGTACTTCCTTTGAATACTGTTATAGGAAGGAATCACCGTATATGACACAAATCTTATACTTTTGTTTGCTGAAGTGTAAGCATCCCTCCAACCACGGATCTGCATACGAAATCAATGAAATCCGGTGTGGACGTTCGTTCCATGCGACGAAGCCCGCCGACGCTCACCCCAACCCTCGGGATGCTCCTTGCACTCTTCCTCACGAAATTTCTGTTGCTCCTGTTCGTCAAGTTTGCCGATAGCGTGCACACAGCCCTCACTACATGCGCCATTTTGTCCGGGAAAGTGAATGCTCGGTCATAGACTGTGACGTAGATGAAGCTGCCGTTCAGAGCCATCCCAATGAAAGGGATGGTCTGCAGAGGATAGAGATTATTATACACGAAGAAAATTACGCCGAAAAGCACGCAGCTTATCAGGAGCAATAGTTTGCTGCAGAAGGTGATGATCGCGAAAACTTCGTTAAAATCTATGATGTGTAGATGGATGCATTGGCACTGCCTCACTTGCCTCATCAGATGAGTCGCATTGACATGAGCACGGAAGGATCTGGAACAACGCTAAGAATGCATAAATTTTTGCTCCTTTTTAATTTATATGCATGTATAGAAAGCAATACGTAAACAAAAATTGAAATCAGCATTAAGTATATATATATCGTCGGCGAAGAGGCGTATTGGACTATCTCCAGCGAGCGCTAATTCACGAAGTGATCATCTCCAATCTGCCTCTGTGCATGAAGTATAATCAAGTCCAATAAAAATTAAATACAGATGCCCTTGGGCCATGGACGAACTTGTGTTGATATACATATATGTAATAGAATGAATGCAGTATCTACTGAATGCAAAGGAGGTGATAAGCATCGACTGCCCTTGCAAGTGGGAAACCACCCTTAATTCCAGGAGTCACATTTGAGCGCTGTACTTGTCCACATCTCACAAAAGTTCTAATAAATATCATATTGACTTGTACTTGTGTTGCTCCGGCATTTGTCTAATTGCATACAAACACATAATAAAACAGAACTACCGTACGTTCCTTTTAGCTAATTTTCCGTCTGAATGAACGGACGTTTCATTTATTTTGATTTTTTTAACAAAATTGCATCTCGAACTAAATTTTCGAACCAAACGTGTGTATAGTGCTTTCAGTTTGTTTTTTGTATTGGTTTTGGCCACCCACAATTTTCATAAAATATGTGGGGTTTTGTTTTTGTTGGTAACTCTGTTTTTTGCATGTTTTTGCTATTAGTTATTATACGGAGCACAAATTACGATTTTGCTTTTGTTTTGTTTATAAACAAAATCGTGACAACTTGTACAACACTACGTGTATACAGGACCAGCAATTTAACAATGCAAGCTAATTTAGTTCGATTGTGATAAATTGTGTTTAGTTTGCTGTTATAATTAATTTGCAATTGCGGTCGCGCTTAAATCTGTGCTATTCGCTATTAAACACAGTAGACGTGACTGTAGTGATAAAAAAACTGAAAAAATTAATTTATATTTGTTAATTAGTGAGTATGCAGAATCCTAATTAAAATTTCTCATAATCTCCATTTTGAAAAATGTATTCAATTTTTTTGGTTTTGATTTATTTTTGGAGATGATCACTTACTGCACGCAAGAAAAATGGAGATGATCACTTTGTGAATTAGCGTTGGCTGGGGATAGTCCAATACGTTTCTTCACCACTTAACATTATATTGAATTAATGTTGCAATCAATTCTCTCTATAACGGTTTAGCAAAAAGCAGCCAGAAAAACCGGTATCAGAAAACCGTTAAGAAACCGGTATGGCGTGTGAGGGCATGGCCTCAAACAATTATATGTAGCAAAAAGGAATTTATGGCGAGGTTTCAGAAATTTGAAGAAACCGGTATAGCATGTGTGGTCTTGGCCTAAAACCGTTATAGCAAAAGACACTTATTGGTCGGAGATTCAGAGCTTCCCCGGTATAACGTAAAAACCGTTATAAAATAACGGTTATAGAGGAAGATTTTAGCTTTGAACTGGTCTCGGGCGGGTTTTTGAACACCGTTATAAGGAGGTCCATTATAGGGAGAATTGACTGTATTTTGATGATCCCAAACATACCGTCGTTGAGTGGAGAAGATGTTCTCAAAATCCGCATGGATCCTGGCGAAGAATAGTCCATTAACAAAATAGACGAACATCACTGCCTGCAAAGCAAAAAGGGCCGGAATGGTTTCCAGACAAGTCCAATTCAAAAGTCCGAAGATGCTCAGATTTCCCGAGCCAAAGAACCCGGACCAGTACACGGGATTTTTGTAGTTCATCCAGTAGGCGATTATGTACATGAACAGGTTAAAAGCACCAGTGCAGGGCAAGGAAATCTCGAAGAGCTCCAAGACAGAAAATTCCCATATGTGTTTCCAATCCCTGACTGCATTCACAGGCCAGTACAAGGCATGACTGGTAACCCTTTGCAGCACGGACGCTTCCTTGTGGAACATTTGATGCGCCCAATACAAGGAGAAAGGAAATACCTCACACATAATTATATGCATGGCCACACCAAAAGGGTTCCGACCAACTCGGGTCGACCACAAACCGTCATAGGCAAGGCTGGACACAAGGAATATGGCATGGATAGCCGTAGCAACGAAGAAGCATTTGTAGAGGACACGGCAACGGCCTTTGGCGACAACGGAAATTCTACCACTGATAGTATTGACATCCAGGGGCGGCAGGCCAATCTTGGAGGTTATTCGGAAGTATTCCAAGGATGTCTTTATTTCTTTGATATGCATGTTTCGCGCTATGTAAACATATAATCGCTTTTATTAAAATCGTTGTACAATATTAATGCATTAATATATGGTATTTTGTGCTTTATTCCATCTTAAATTGACAAAGTTCGGGGAATTGTGAGGATTTTGTGCTATTTGTCTCCCTCAAGCTATAGTTTGTGTAATATTTGTGAAAATATAGCGGCATATATCTCGCAAAATTCGTAAAACAAAGTTCTAGCAATCGCAAATTTCCTGGTTTTACCGTTATCGCAAGCAATAAAAATTTCTGTTATGACGAGCAACACAAATTTCCTGTTATTGCAGCAATGACAGTATTTTGCTCGCATCACTTGCGATATGATCAATGTTTGGTCTTCTACGTAAATGCGCCAACTGAGTTTATGGACTGGCCAACCAGGAACCCATAAACGCGAAATGGGTCCCCATTGGGAAGCAGTTATAATTATATCCACAAGTTTTAGTTTTTATTAATTAATTTTTCCCGCACGCAATTGTAGCACAGTCAAAATTATAGTGGTTTAATTTGTTCCACCGTTCAAGTTATTTTGGTCTCCAATTGATTTTTGTTTAAACAAGTCGTAACCGTGCCAGTTTTAAAGCTATATTTTCCGCTAGTACAGTTTTCACCAGCTCAAAGATTACTTTTACTTAATATGTGATTTATTGCACTCTTAAATGCTGAAATAAATATTACTGTACTTCTAATTGGTCACTCAAATACATACTTATAAATGCAGTGATTTTATATAGCACAGTAGTCAATGCTTTTTCGCTTGCATTGCGATCGTATATGGACGTATAAAATTCATTACTGCGCTCTGTTCTAATTGCAAATGCCGTATAATAGCTACCTAATTACGTCCTTTTGCGTTTTCGCAGGCAAAATTTATATGTGCATAACCCATAACTGAATAGAGGAGCGTGTGCTCACTTTGAAGTAGTTTATGCATGATTTGTTTTTGATGTTTTGCGATTTCCTCAACTGCCACCATGAGCCTCGAAACTGTTGCTGCATGATGATCCACTTTCCATTGGGTCATCTCACGGTGAATGAGGCAATAAAGTAATTGGTTTGCTGTGTCTTCCATCATGCATAAAAATATAATCGGATTAAATTCGGGATTGAATTAACTTATTTCTCAAAATTCACATGACCACAGTCATGTGAACTTTGACATAAAGTTTATTTTCGTCCAATTTTTGCTACATTTCAACTGGTTAACATACGGATGATCAATGATCAACCACCAACTTTTTCTCCATCGAAAAAATGGACAATTTGGGTCTAAAATCCCCATTTCCTTACATATAACTAAATAGCAACTTCGCAAGGAAATTACATTTATATAAGCATTGTCAACCGTTAACTCTAAATAATTTTAAAGGTGATTAATTACTACTTACACACGCATACATTCTGACTGTCTCTATACTATCTATATCTATTCTTTCGCTAATTCAAAAATTAGTCGAGCGGTTCAAGTACATATGTATTGTGGAAAATAAATCAATAGTGAATTAATTAATCCCAACTAATCCAATCCGGACAAATTTGAATTTAATCTAATCCCTTGAAAATTCCGATTAATCCGAAAAGGTTAATCATTAATTTTGTTTCGTGCAATCCCCAATCATAATCTGAAAAGCATTTAATCCCCTATATTTGGCTCCTTGCACCAGCCAAAACCCTCCAATACGTACAACTGCCACCATTACAGACTCCTTTCCTACCTTTTTCCATTCAGTGAAACTTAAATAGAAAATGTAAATAGAAAATGTTTGCCAACCAAAACGTAAAATTGGATAGCTTATTTTTTATTATTTGTGTATATACATACCTATGTCTTTTAAAATGTGATAATAATTTGTTCCGTACAATAAATAAAATTGCAATAATTTCCATGCAGCATACGGCGTACCGAACATCAATGTTTTACCAAGTATATTTCCGTAACCCTCATATTGAAGCTACAATAAGAGATCCAACTAAGAAAGTGTTTACTTTACAGTGGACTCTCTCTATAACCACTCTCCTTATAACAACTTTTTCTCTATAACAACTTTATTTTTCAGCCCTTCGTATATGTAATGTACATATTAAATGTTCCATATAGCAACGTTTCTATATAACAACCATTTTTGCCCTTCCCTTCAGGGTTGTTATAGCAAGAGTCCACCGTAACTAGAATCCTACACCCTCCAAACGTAATTTATTGGTCAACTCCCAGCGCTAAAAATAAGGTTAGATGCCGAAGATGCCGGCATTTCGTTTTCGGTAGGTGGTAATTTATTAAATTATTAAAGACTCGCTGGATATATTCTCAGGTTTTGTATGCTTTATCCGCAAAGCATAAATACTATGTATTTTGCCGGTCCATTGTGTGCATTTGTAGACATAGACATACGTCAATGACACATGTTAGACACCCAGCTTCCGTAAGCAATATGTGTATGTCCTGGTCGCAAAAGAACTGTAAAGTATCTCCACAATCAACATAGTAATCGCCACAGCTAAGGCAACAACAGCCACGCAGAAAATCTGGCCAATATCTGAGTTGGTGAAAGACAAAGGTACTGTCTTCACTGTCTCAGGAGATGTTTTCCAGCATTTCTCTCGCATCAGATGTTCCCACCGTCGCCAAAGAGCCAACACGCCACCGTTAAAGAGAAACTGAATTTTTCTCACAATTGGTCTCATCAGTTCAGCTTGTAAGTCACTTCCGATAGTAATATACACATGATTTCGAAAATAATTGTCCACGTATCTGTTGTGGTGAAATTTCAGTGATCGATCTTTGTTCATCGCATCAGACACAAGCGTCCAGTAATAATTGAAATCTTCTGGGAAGGTTATAATCGCCGTCTTGCCCTTAGTCAAGTTAGTCTTTAAAAGATGCGGAAAGTTTTGTGTGGAAATGTACTGGACGCTTTTCCAAATACCGTCCAATTTTGCCGATCGACCGAGAATCATCGTAAAATTTCCTTGGAGAAATCCCTGTTGACTTTCTCTGTACCAAGCTATGGCATAGCTTTGGTGGGAGTCAGACATATGGCTGCGGATGTTATCTTTGAAACTGATGATATTACCCGACGCAAAATACAAGCGGTATTCCGTTAACGTTCGAAAGCACGTGAGTTCCGCATTAGAATAGACTGTAATGACATCAGTTGATGGTAGAAACTCCCACATTGGTGACGAATGCGTGCGAGTCCAATTCTGGAGTCCCATGGCCAAATAGAGAGTGAAATTGTTGTCGAGCAAGTCCTTAATTCTTGTCCAATACATCGTAGATGGCAGATCGGCCGTGTACTCGGATTTCATGATGCCTTTGTAAGCATTAGAAACAATGATCCCGGCAAGAAGCCACGGCGTGATCAAGAAGACGTTCCAAACTTGTACTTGCCAGGTATTGCCATCTTTTCCGTCGTAGAAAATCTCCGTTGACAATCCTTTTTCCAGCAAATAATTGAACAGAGAGACGAACACCTGAAAAACGTCACGCACTAGACAACTCCCGATTTGGGTAAAAATTAACGCGTACATAAAGGATATAGCAATCATAGCCGCTAGAATACACAACCACACCCATGCGCTGAAGGGTAGCCAGTACGAGCTAAAAGTTCCTCCTTGCTGTGTCACCCTGTGGCTAGTAATAAATCGCAGGGTACCAAAATCATTGAAATGATATATTCTTGAGGAAAAATCAAAATGTGAACCCAGATTCCTACACAGAATTGGTAAATTGCAAAGTTTTACGAAATAGCTTCCATATTCATTAAAGTTTTTATTGAAAGCACAGCGAGAGGTATTGGTGCACAAATATGACCAAAAGCGAGCATCCGCTTCTTCTCGCAGGTTCCATTGGTCTCGCATCTGCTGAAGTCCATTGATTTCGGAAAATTTCCCGCCGAATTCCCAACCGCAGTTCCATATAACAAGCTGTGGTGGTAATATTGACACCATGTAAGATGGAAATTTCTGCATCACGCGTACGCATTGCTCTGCTGTGTTGCAATGCATTTTTTGCATTCTCGTCCATCTTTGAATAGTTCCTTTATGACCAAAATTATCAACTCCGTCTAATGTTTTATTCATGCCGATAAACACGACATAGTTGTAATAAATTCGTTTTGAATTAATGTAGTTATAGGAAACTTCGAACAATAGAGAGCTTGGGGTGACAGCCTTTATGTACCATAATGATCTTCCAAGCTCGTTGTCGGAATGATGACGGATAGGTGCAAAATGGAGAATGACAGTATGCCAAAAGCTGGGACAGCCATTATCAAACATGTTGCAAGCAAGCTCATCGTGTAGCCATGCGTTGTATCTCTCCGCATGAAATTTCATTTGCAAGGTTTCGGTTGAGTTTGACTCCAGAATAGCACCTACGATACAACGATCGATCAGGGATGCAGGCTTCCTGCTCAAATTAGGTTTATCTCTGTTAAAGCGAATCTGCTGTTGTTTTTCGCCCAAATATTTCTTCCTGCTGCTGGTTCCTGCTCGACGACTTCGGTGGGGAAACTCCAGAGCAGCAAAATTTGGTTGAAGTTCGTTGGTAACCACGTACAGGTAGCACGGTCGGTATTGGTTGATTAGGGATGCAACAGGAAGAATAGTCTCAGGAACTAAATTTGGACCGGCGAAAACGTATTCTGAAACTTGACTCAGGAAAGCCCAGACAACGGCGGCATTAATTATGGTATATTGCATCATCGTGTTTTAGTATAACGTTGCTAGTCTATGCTGGTCCATAGTTTCGCTTTGCACGTTTCTGCTATGTAGTTTGAAGTTGTGCACTGAAATATATAATTTGTCTGCGCACAGCTACCAACAAAACAGCGCTACGATTCAGAAAAAACTTCTGGACTTTTTATCTAGGTCAGAATCTGATAGGTTTGAATGCAGCAAGTATAATATATTAATTTTTGAATTATTTCCATTGGATGTCAGACAATGCACGGCTATTCACGGTTGTTGAGTAGTTATAATCAAAATTCATTGGTCGATTGATCGTCACTCAATTCAAATCTTCGCTAATTACAGAGGTATTATGGATTTTCTCGAGCTCCTTGGGGATTAGATTTACAGTCAGCTCTCTCTCTGTACGCCTTGATGAATTTAAAGGCAATCGCTCTCGAGTCTGTCAGCTATAGTCAGCTCCAACCCCCAATGCCCAAGTTCTAACGATATCTAACAATCTAATAACACGTCAGCGTATTCCGATTGCGTGCAGAAACACAAAAATGCTTTGTCATCATTAAAATTGCATTTACCTATAGTTTAATATTTCCCAAGTCATCATTTAGCTCAATATAACAACGAAACCCCTGTCAATATGTTTTTTGAGAATCGAATTATTTATATGCATGTGTCAATTTTTTTTGTTTCCTAATAACAAGCGCTCAAATTTCGACAGTTTTTCAATATTTAAAATTTCAAACGCAACAATAAATAACTTACACAATCAGCTGTATCGGCACTCATACATATTTGATGAAGTTTTTATTGTAGCACACATTTAACAAAATTCAATTTGACAGTTTGTAAAGGGTCCGACAAAATGATGTATCACCTCTATGAATACAATCTCCCCTCTGAAACACGATGTATTTTCCGAAATCATAATTTTTGCTTGTACTTATGTTTGAAGCTGACTCCAATAGTCCAAATAAATTTATTATAAATCTCAGTCTTATTTGTCTTAAAACTCTGCCATATATTGTACGAATGGTCCAAGCGGCATAATTTTTGTCCTAGTTTTGCATGAACATTCTGTATAAAATGTTCACTACTATGTACATATGTCCATTTTTCTGAGGGGGGGAACAAATAGTTAGATTAACTATAGTGGGTAATGTGGTTTTGTGGCACCATACATATAGCTATTTATGTATTCACTGCGCATACAAAGTGACAAAACTAACGATGTTGATTTTTGAGACTATTGTTTTAAACCTTGTTTGCTAAAATAAATGTAGGTTTGAATGACAATCTCAGAAAATGATTAAAAATATACATAATATATACTTTCAAACGAACCATCTGCTTATGCCATATAAGTTGGCAGAATTTCAATGCATATATACTGAATTGTAAATATGTACTATTCCACTTTCGCCATTAAGTCGAAATTCAATAATTTGATACATTTATCTTTGCTCTCCCTTGTCCTAATATGTGTGTTCCGTACGTTTCCTTTGTTGTGTTCGCAAACTTTTTGTACGGACTGGAGCTGGACACAATCTCATTAGAGAACGTTAGCAAGCCATCCGCTAAACGTAGACACTAATTTCTAAATCGGCGTCTGCTGTAATTTAACCACAAAGCTAGATTATTGTTTACACCAAAATCTCTTTTTCGTCATGTCAAGTTCCTGAAGTTGTCTTCCAAATTGTTACATTTTGCCAAAATTAATACAGAGCGCTATTCTATAAGGTTATGAATAACTCTACCGGTTTTTTGAAACGAAAATAACTTAGGAAACCAATTTTCTTCTAATTTGGCATATCCCATGATCAGGAACTTTCAGGGCGATGAGCGGGGGAGATTTTCTCATACATGTCCCACAAGGCGCGTAATGAATGTGCTTAAAAATTTATGTCTGGCCACTTTATCAAAGTTTTGACACTTTATTATGTATTCTAATGGATCCAAACGCAACAACTTTGATGTCCCGTGGAGGTCAAACCCGAGAGGCTACACATTTTGGTCCCATTTAAACATTGCTTGCACACACATTCTAAACACGATAAAAAAAGGTCCGGGTCAATTTGACCACGTTTGGGTCGTGACCCCATGCTAAACATATTGACCTCTGCAGGTCAAATCCAAAGAGGTACTCTTTTGTGACCCACTTAAACATTGTTAGTAGAGGCATTTCGAGCATGATTAAAAAAAGTCTGGATCAATTTGACCAACTTTGATCCGTGACCCTTTGCTAAATGATTTGACCCCTGGAGGTCACGGTAGTATACATATCGTCGTCGTTCAAAAAACCTCTGGGGGTATGGCCATTAAGTACATACTGGCCAAGTATGAGCATTATATCTTTTCAAATGGCGACGCTAAAGTGGCCAGACATAAATTTTTAAACGCATTCATTACGCGCCTTGTGGGACATGTATGAGAAAATCTCCACCGCAGATCGCCCTGAAAGTTCCTGATCATGGGATATACCAAATTAGAAGAAAATTGGTTTCCTAAGTTATTTTTGTTTCAAAAAACTGGGAGAGTTATTCTTATGTACTGTCATCACTACAACAATTACGATTTTTGCTTATCAGTTACGATGTGGGCAATAATTTGCTTCCTAATGTAACTGTGCATGATTTTTGACCAGTCAAGTATGACGAAAATAAATCTGAACCGCTCGCCAGCAGTAGGAGACGTATAGAAGTGTATTCTGGTAGTTTTCTTCTTGGTACATTTAAGTTTCGGCCACCTATGTAAGTATAGTGAGATTGGGATATTGTACTTACAGCCGTTCCATGTCATATGTGATACGAAGTCTATACATATTACTGACATTTATTCTTTTATATATAGAATGAAGAGTTGCGTATGCCACCGGCAAAATAATCTCTGCAAACACTCTGGACTGGTGTGCAAATGTTGATTGGCCACAAATTGTGTACATTTACATAGGAAACAAATTGTTGCCCATATCGTAACTGATACGTAAAAATCATAATTGTTGTGATGACCGTACATATCTGTATAGGATAGTGCTCTGTATTAATTTTAGCAAAATGTCACAATTTGGAAGATAACTTTAGGAAATTGACATGACGAAACAGGCGAGATTTCGGGGTGATGAATAATCCAGATTTGTGGTTAAATTACAACAGACCACAACTGCACTGTATGGCATCTGAAGAGCCACAACATAAATTCACAAATTTTCAAAACGAAAAATTCTGCTATTCTAGTTGCTCCTATACTATATAGCATTCCCGAATATGTCTACTTTGTAAAACGTATCAGAGCAATCGGGCTTCTTCAATTTGTCAACTTTCCATTAACGCTGAACTACGTCCCAATTAAAAACTGCGTCCAGAATTTTCAAAATACCAGCTAACTTCCAAATAGCGTTAATTATGCATATTGAAGAATTACAACTATCCTTGCAATACTTCCGAATATCCTCCAAAATTGGCCTGCCACCAATCAATGTTAATACTGCAAGTGGCGAAATTTTCGTCGTCACCAACGGCCGCGTCCACTTCAAATGTTTCTTTGCGGCTGCGTTCATCCATGCCATATTCCTTGCGTCCAGCTTTGCCTGCGATCGCTTGTGGGCCAGCAGGGTTGAGCAGAATCCTTTTGGCTTGGCCATGCACATCATAATGAGCGTCTTTTTCCCTTTGAAATTGTATTTGGCCTATCAAATGTTCCACAAGGAAGCGTCGCTGCTGCACAGAGTCGCCACTCATGCATTGTCCTGGCACAAAGGCGCAGGCCGGAGGATACAGCCGTGGGAATTTCCTCTGTTGGAACTCGTGGAAATGTCCTTGCCCTTTATTGGTGCTTCTATTCTCATCAAGTATATCTTTGCGTATTGGATGAATTATGAAAGCCCTGCGTATTGGTCTGGAGTCTTTGATTTCGGGAAATTGAGTTTCTGGAGACTATTCGAGCGGACATGTCTGGAAACTATTCCAGCTCTTTTCAGTTTGCATGTGGTCTTGTTCCTTTATTTTGTTAATGGACTCTTTCTCTTGAGGCTCCATGAAGATTTCCAGAGCATTTTTGCCAGTCAAGAACGGTAGGCGGTGTGAACCAAAATGGCGTATTTAGTCTAATATTTTCCTGTATTCCGTTTTCAAATAATTAAATTCCACTTTAGGAAACAGTAATGTTGTCATGTACTAATGGTTTCACGCAGTTCCTTGTTTGTACCAGCAAATACGGCCATGTTACAAATACGGCGAAGCAGTTAAGACAATGCCAATGCATCCACCTCCGCCTATTGGATTTCAACAAAGTGTTTGGAACAATTACTTTCCTCAACAAACAGCTGCTCCTTCTCGCCTGCGTAGTTTTCGGCATAGTCTTCTTCGTATCGTACCATTCCTTCCTCCTGCAAAGTATCCCTTTCCTCGGAATGGCTTTCAATGCCAGTTTCTTCTACCTCACAATTTATGACCGGGCATTTGAGTTCCCCGAGAACATGGCACGAGTAAGCAGGGTTGCATGTCTGCTATCGTCACAACTGATCCGCACAGAACATCGACATTTCGTGAGAAAATGTGCTCGGAGCATCCCAAGAATGGCCGTGACTGTCGGTGGGCTACGGAGCATGGAACGCACGTCTACGCCCGATTTCATCGATTTCGTGTGCAGATCTCTTGTTGGAGGGATGCTTACCGTTACAAATAGAGCCTCATAGAACATACATGTGTATATATGTTTATAGTTATTATATAAAGACAGTCGACACCAATATGGTTGTAGCATCTGACGAGATATTTGTGTCAATATGTGTCATGCAATGTACAGATACTAGTTCTGCGTTTATGTGTGTAATAAAAATTAGCTCAATAAAGCTTAGACTTCAACTGAAAGTGTGGTAGGGTACAATTGAGCTTTAAATTATATAGACATAAATCATATGGACTTATAGGTCATCATGTACTACAACCCAGTGACGGACTCGATTAACTCCCAGGGTAATACCAAAAAGGTATCCCTTGTTAGTATAACACCTTAGTATTTACGTTGCTTAACTTAAAAATTGCTCGCCGTTCTGATTTTCGTTATAAATAATTTCTCCCACACAATTTGTACGTATACCGACCATAGCTAAGACATGTGTGCTCATTTTCTCATTAGCACATATGTATTTTTTAAATGTGGTTTGGAGTTGCGGAAACAAAAAGATGAGACTCGCGCGTTTTTATCCCAAATCGTCTTCGTGCACAAATGCAGCTGCGACATGTATACATGCTATGTATTAGTAATGTTATACAAGATTTGGAAATACGAATTTGACATGCATTTCGGTAATTTTAATAAATGTTGGCATTTTCAAATCACTAGGTTACTCCATACTCAGATAGCATAAATAAGAAGCCATTGTACGAACGTTGGTAAACTGGACAAGTTAGAATTTAACGAAAAATGGTCGGATAGGTCTTTAGACAGTCAGAGCAGAGCGCAAATGTATCATGCAATGGCTTTTTTCTTCTCCTACGAGGAAATCAAAATTGCAGGGGTTGGAATGATAAGAGGAAACTTTGTTTTGTAAAACTGTTTATTATACTTGATATGCTGTGGTAACCAGTCACCGTGGTTGGAAAGAGGAAGCGAATATTTGGTAAAACCGTAAATTATACATAATATGCTTACAAGTAACATACGCCACATGTAAAACGCGTTTGGAGCTGATATTTTTTTCACAGATGCACCACCTTGGGTAAT
>JAQGBT010001404.1:0-32493 GCA_034698585.1 Disparrhopalites patrizii | reverse complement strand
CTCTCACTCTCTCACTCTCTCACTCTCTCACTCTCTCACTCTCTCACTCTCTCACTCTCTCACTCTCTCTCTCTCTCTCTCTGTCCTCTCCTTTTTCCTTTCATGTTCTTCCCTGCAATCACATTCCACCTCCATGGCCCCTCTCGCGATTCCTATCCCTTTATTTTCTCTGCAGTCATCAACTTTCCCTACAGCCAAGTTCCTCTTGCTACATTTGTACATTCATTCCTAGCCCTGGGACAAACCTGTTAAGACATGGATATTTTGTTGTATAGATAACAGAAACAAAATGGTGGAATTTCTGTAATGTCTTTGTCCATTCCTGTTTTTTTTTGCTTCCTCTCTATTTTCTCCTTTTTTTCTCCTCTTCTTATTTTTATTATTCTGCTTCCTCCCAACAAAAAAAGTAGAGTTACTTCCACGATGCGGAAAATCTATTTTCTTGAGGTTGTACAGACTCCAAATTCCTTTTCTCCTCCTCCTCCTCCTCTCCTTTTTATTCTTTCCCCTTTCGTCTCCGGCATTTCTTCCGACTATCCCTTGCTGTCTCCAGTGGCGGGTATAACCACAGAATGAAGAGTGGCTTTTTGGTTGATCCTTTATTTTTTTAACCCGATATATATGTTTCTATCCACTAAAGGCTTTGAGAGTTAGTCGGACTTCTTTTAGCTATTCTTCATGCGTAGGGAAAAGACTGTCTGAAGTTTGTCAGTGTATGAGTCCATCGTGGTAATGTGGCGAGGGTAGTTTTTTTCTCCCTCCTTTTGCTGTTCACTCACGCATGTATGTATGTATAGATACGTATGTAATGTATCTATACACGTTTATGCAAGTACAAAAGTATGTTCATGTGTCATGGTTTGAGAAAACCAGACGGATTTTCTCAAAAAAAGGCAAAAAAGAAACGTACGTGATCACAAGGTCCTTTGGCGACCATATTTACGTAACCACATTTACAATAATCAAGTTTTGATTGTCTCCCAATGTTTTCCAGGACATGTGGTGGAATCCAATCTGTAAATGATGAGAGGTGGTCCTGTCACATGTGAAAGCCTCATGTATGCACATACATTACATGCACATGTACTTGAGTGGGATAAAGCAAAAAATAACATCTTTCACACTTCCACGAGCTCCTCTTACGATTTCTCGGATCACAATGTCAGGGTCTACCTATTGAAATACATTTCTGTGGGCCTACTACTTTGCGTTTGGATGGAAATTCAGAAGCAAGTAAAAGGACAATCTCCCTTTTCCCCTCCGTTCTCATCCTTTTGCCCTGCTTTGTATGAAAGGGGCCAGCAGAGATTACAATATCTATCCGAAAACTTTTTTTCCCCTCTCCATATTACTATATAAGTTTCTAGAAATCGCGTAAGAATTCAAGCAATAAATCATCCTTTCTCTCCCACTCGTTTTCTGGCCGTCTGTCTGAGAAGGAAGCCTCCTCCTCCTAAAAATACATTCGAAGATATCACTCCAAAAATTCTCTCCTCCCTCCTCCCTTTCTCCTATTTTCCATTGACTTTCTCCTTGTCGTCCTCCTTCTTCGTTGGCTCAAATTTATTAGCTTGGTTTCTTCCCTTTCCTCCTCTTTCAAAATCTCTTCCATCTTCTTTCCATTTTTAATTTATTTACTCGCTCACTCATGCAAGCTAGGACGGAGAGTTCGCGCAATTCTTGGAATCCTTCATTCTTCTGGCTCGAAGTAATTTATTAATAATGGATATACAAAGACGTTCTGTATTTTTGTTATTCCTATACGTCTGAAGCAGAGTGGGGAGAGGAAGGGGGAATGAGATAGGAAGGGGAAAAAAGGGTTACTTAAGGCTATACTTTGACTGGCTTAACGTACGCCTAAAGTTCTCGCTTTGCCATGTTCCCCCATCCCCCCAGCTTGTAGCAACTAGTACCCAGACATTCGATTAATTAATAATTACCCGAGCAATTAATGAAGGAAATAGCTTTTTGCCTTTGAGCACAATTCCAGCTAATTGTACACATGTACAAGTTGGCAGTTGCGGGCGGCTTCAATTCCACCATTTTCTATGTGTGGTTTATTCATTCTCCACGGAGTGCTTTCAGTACTTTCACATGCATCCATGCCAACCAGTACTTTCTCCCGCCTTTTCTTCCTTCCCTGTGCATGGAACCTCCCTACATGGGAAACAATGGATTCGGTATCTTCTCCCAGGCGGAAGATCAACGGAATTTAGGCTTAGGAAATTAGGTTTTGTCATCATCTTCAGTATTATCATGAATACGTCAACTGACATCCCCCTCTCATTTCCATAATTATAACCCTCGTCATCCTTTTGATCGTCCCGATTATTTTTGAGTCAGAAATGTTGGGCGAAGAGGCGGAAAAAAAGAGACACCCATCTCATGGATGTATTTATATGGCGAACGGATGGAGGAGTGAAACATCTTAACAATAGAATTCATAGGCCTCTGTGACAACTTGTTTATTCTTTTCTGTGGTGGCAGACATCTGTGAAGGACATTCACCATCCACATTTCCTTTGTAATTTTTTTTTGCAATGTAAAAATCATTCCTCCAGCGCTTCTCATCCATTTCCGGACCCAAAAAAATATCATAAATTAACTTCTTTGTAAACTCACCAGAGCTTGTTAAATCTAATAATTATAATTGCTGTTGGGAAAAGGACGGAAACTTTTCTCTAATTCTCAAAGACTCTCTGTCTCCTTTTTTTGTGTGTGGCACTACTACCCCACACAGATTATGTTTAAAGTTTTATTTTCGCAACACACCCTCCTTCTCCCCCTCTCCCCCCGAAAAATAAATTAATAGCCCCATCATCCCCTCAAAAGTAACTGTTATGGGGCTGAAGGGAATTCAAGTAAAGTGAACAAATGGTATGTGTAGACTTTTTGAGAGCTTTTTCCCGCAGCATTCCTTCCCTTGTTGCCCTTAAATTTTCCACAGTTTTTACTACTATATATACTTCATTCTTTCCAATGGCATTCATTTAAAAGGAGCTTACGACTCGCATTCAATCCTCTTTCCCAAGCATTTACTCTACGAGACCACAGGGGAAACGAGAGAGAGAGAAAGATACTTGCGTGAGTGCCGTAGCTCTGAAGTACATGCTTATTACACATCTCATGTCTGCTCTGGAGGTTATAGAGCTGGTGCTATGTGCAATGTGTCTGGAAAACACTGGGTTTACTAATTTAGAAGGAGAGAGAAAGAGAGAGAGAGAAAGAGAGAGAGACGGGAGAACCATGCATGCTTTTCTTATATTAATCTCCTTACAAGCAATACACTGTCCTCTTCCTCTCTCAGAGTCTGCATGTCCCAGCTTTCACCCGCATTCCTTGGCTAAGGGTGTAAGCTTACACAATTTATTAGTATTCACCACGTGTGTGCGGTTATAATTTAAGCATGTTTCATCTCTTACCTGCTTTCCCACATATGCAACTCCTAGATTCCCCAGACCTTAAAATCCTCTTTCAGTGTCTCAAACCCACGTCTCTCTTAATAACTTTTCTCTTTACTTTTTTTCTATTTCCCTTGCACTTTATGCTCTCCTTTCTATCTTATCCTTGGATCCGGTTTAGCCTTTTCACTGGCACTTTCTGATCCTATATTCACTTTTACTCTGTCGTTTCCTTTTGCACGCCTTTCTCTATCTCTTTTCCGATACTAACATTTCTCATGTCATTTTTCTCGGGTCATTCTTTTTCCTCTTCTCACCTTTCTCTCTTTTGCTGCTCAACTATTTCCTTGCGTCTCACCGTTCTCTTTCCCTCACCTTTCTCTTTATCTCTTCTTAACTTTCTCCTTCTTGCTTCACACCTTTCTCTTTATCTTTTCTTAACTTTCTCCTTGCTTCTCACCTTTCTCTTTATATTTTCTCAACTTTCTCCTTCTTGCTTCTCACCTTTCTCTTTTCCTCTTCTCAGGTTTCTCTTTATCTTTTCTCAATCTTCTACTTCTTGCTTCTCTTTTCCTCTTGTCACCTTTCTCTTTATCTTTTCTCAATCTTCTACTTCTTGCTTCTCTTTTCCTCTTGTCACCTTTCTCTTTATATTTCCTCACCTATCTCCTTATATGTTCTCAACTTTCTCCTTGCTTCTCTTTTCCTCTGTGTCTCCTTTCTCTTTATATTTCCTCACCTATCTCCTTATATTTCCTCACCTATCTCCTTATATTTTCTCAACTTTCTCTTTCTTGCTTCACAACTTTCTCTTTTCCTGTTTAAACTAACTCATTTTGTTTTCTCGCATTTTATTTTTACTTTCTCTCACCCTTCTCTTCTCCTAATCTAGGATTTATCGTTTACCTTCTCACCTTTCTTTCTCCTCCCCCTGCATTCCTTTTTCTATTTTCGCTTGCTCACATATCTCTCCCTCTGTTCCTCCTCTCGATTTTCTGGACTTCTCCTCTTCAGGTTTTCATCAGCCTTGCCCGCTCGCCTTTCTTTAGTTTGACCTTCCTTTCTTGTCTTTGTTTCTGTAATCATCACTTTCTTTCCTGAACTATATACTCCTATAAATGTCTTTTTTCATTTCGATGCACGCAATCGTCTCTATCTATTTCTCGTTTCCACAACTTTTTCATCCTTTCCCCTTGTTTTTACCTCTTTCTGTATTGTTCGGTCTCCGCTTTGCCCTCTGCCCCTTTGGAATCCTCTTTCCGTTCCAACTCCATATTTCACCTTCCCCGTCTTGCCTTCTTCCCACTTCCATGGACGGATCTTTGTAACTGCATAACATCATGCGAAATAATTAATGGATCAAATGGTTTCAGGTAGACCAACTGTCACGCCAGTTATCCCAACGACGCGTCCCTGGGGAGAGTCGGAGGTCAACACGACATATGAGTACAAATAATGCTGAAATAACTAAGCCTCCAACGAGACAAGTAAGCAGAAACTATGAAAGCCTCATTTTAGTGCTTCCTCTTTCTTTCCACCCTTATAGGCCATATACTCTTTGATGAGGACATTTGAATATATGCATGGGGGCTGTCTCCTCATTAGTACACCCCCTACCCCCTCCATAAAGCTACAAGTGTATATATATATATATGTGTGAGTGTATTTTGTCGACTTCAGTGGTTAAAAGTCCATTGACGACAGAGCTACAACTTTTAGTACAGTCCACACTTTTCATCGTGCTCGAGCTCTTCGTTTTTTTCCCCACACATTCTTTTTTGAAGGAGAATTTCACCACCAAGCATTTTATTACATTTAAGCCCTCCAACGTCGTCGTCGTGTCTCGGGGCTTTGCGCTCATTGAAAAAAAAAACTTGGAGTTAGCTGGGAAGCTTCTTATTCATAGTGAAATTCCTCATACGTTTTTTTTACTATGTGAAACCTTACTAATCCACCATGCAACACAACCAAGTTTGAATACGGAGGCTTTTTTAATCAAAATTTGATTGGGTCGTTGGTAGTGGGGCCCATTTAATAATTCTTGCACAACAACAAATATTCATCCCATCAAGCTTTCCTATTTCCTATGTGGATGAGCCTTTTTTGTGGTTATTATTAGAGGTAATACCATCAGCCTATGACTGGGAGAATAGTACAGAATCCTCTATCACAGACACACAAATATCGCTGAAATGGATTCAGAAAGAGCTCGGGTCTAGAGAAAAGTTTTTGGACGAATCACCAGACATTTAATATGCATAAAGTCATGGAAGAACTAGGAATTCAACGGAAAAAATTTTACAAATATTTCCAAAGTTATTGCTACACAAACATATGACGTCATATCAGGAAGGAGGCTCAGACATTTCCCCTTATTTTTGTTTTGAAAACTAAACATAATGAAATAAACGTATTACATTGATTGAATTGATCAGTGAAATAATGGATTTTGAGGGTATTTCTCCCTATTAGCTTTGTAATGATTTACATGTACATGCAGACACTAATGATAATCAGCATCCATGCATGTGCCTTCATTGTGCTTATGTGCGCATTAAGGGGCGAGGAAAGCTATGGCAAGCCTACGTAAATATGACGCATGTAAGGTTCTTCATAATAGGCTAATAGGTCTTTAAAGAGCAAGACTTTCTGTGTGTTCGATAGTCAGAATAAGCTCATCAAACGTTATGTGGAGTGATGTGGATTACAGAGAAGAAAGGGACAGTACATGTGTGCAAATACATATTGGAGCATGTGCATACATGTACATAGATATGTACATATATACACATACATGTGTAAGGATGAGACCTTCCACACGAAGGCATGCGGGAATTGAGTGTAAAAAGATGTAAGTGCGTCCGGAAATGTAGACTGGAATTGATTTGGTGAGCGACGATAGAATACCAAATAGTAGGAAATTTCCCAAGTGTGTGTTTTATTTTAGATTTATCTTGTGCTCCTCCACAGTATTTTGTATAGTGGGAGACCTTTAAAGGGAAATTCTTTCCCAGCACACACACACAATACCACTCTCACACGCCACATAGGCCATTGTGCTGGATTAGCATGCACTCCCATTATGTATGTATATGTATTACACATGTATTAGGGAATGGTTTTTCCCCAACCACTCCACACCACACTCCATTTCTTTCTCTTTAGTATTATTGGTATTATCAATATGATCATTACCGTCCTTATTTGTGACCATACATAATCCTGTAATATCCATGGGCATTACATCTAATGTTGTCTCTCCCTCTGCGCCCTGTATAGATTCACATAAAACTGCAAGTTGTCCAAGAAGAATTGCAACAGTTGAGTCATCGCTTGGACTGGGCGGAGGAGCAGGAGGAGAGGTGTTCCGTGGAGGAAGCGACTGCTTCAGGCCTTCAGATCAGTCCGGGAGGATCCTCGGAACTCCGAACACGTCTCAAATCGCTGAAGAATGAGTTTACGGAACTAATTGGAGAACTACGACGACGGTCATCAATTGTCGAGGGTGTCACAATCTCTTTTGAGGTAAATTATGTTGACAGATCTCATATCTCCCGCACTTTCTCTTCCCAAAAAGAAAGTCGGGCTTTCTGTACTTTCTCCTTCCTTTTACCCGTATTTGTGGATGCCAATGGAGCTACAATGGGAGGAGTTGTAGTGGCTTCCTCCCTATTGTTGTAACTACACAGATGCTTCTATTTGTTCTTCCTCTTTCAATATTTTTTTTGTCCCTCTCTCTGTTTGATTTCTCTTTGTTGTCTCTCTTTGTGTCTCCATTTTTCTCCCCTTTTTCTCTATTTTTGTTTCTGGAACAGTTCTTTATCCCTTTTTACTCTATAAGTCCATGTATCTTCCTTCTCAGTATTCGCGCGACACGTCTGAAAAACTTCCAGTGACACAGTAACGGAAGGATTTGAGTGGGTTGAGAGCATTTGTAAAAAAGACCAGGAGGACAGGAGTGCGTTTTAATTATACATTATGGTTCTCCCCGTGCCAATAAGCACACTTCTTTCCCTCCAGGCTCATATAACAATAAGTCTTTGCCAACTGCTCTCGATCCGCTCTTCTCTCTCTCTCTCTCTCTCGTTTTCTCTTTCCCTTTCTTCCTCTCTTTGTCTGTGTCCATTTTTTTTGTCGTGTTCATTGCATGTCGTACGATTGTGGAGAGGGTGACAGAGAGCAGCTTCTCAAAGTCGGTGGAAATACATGGGACGAGGCCTTTGTATGGAGCTCATGGCTCGTGCAAAAGATCTGTAGTAAAGTCCTTGGCCAGAGATAGGAGGAAGGGGAAAAGAAGAGTAGCTGTATAAAGTGGTGGGAAAGACAAAGAGAGGATGGGTGGGAGGGTCCTAAAAGAGCTAAAAGAGAAAAGTTTCCATCATCCATCCAAGTTTTTCATAAATAACTTTTCCAAAGATTGAACTCTCAACTATTTTAAAACTTGAGACGACGAGCATGGAAACTGCATGAACGTTCTGCCAGTACTACAAAAAAAAAATTCTGTAACCCAATGTTTCATAGTTCCCCATTTCTCGTCTTCATTCTTTTCATTCCTTCTCTTCCCAAAATAAAAAATCCCTCACAATTTTCCCTACCTACACCACTACTCGTGTACACCCTGACCCGGAAAAAGTTGAGTTCTCTCTCCAAAGCTAAACTTTATTTGGGGGGGGGGGTTGATAATAGAATTTTGGTTTTTGTGGGAGATATGCTTTATGTTCTAGGGTGTCTGGGAAATGGCGAAAGAGAGAGAGAGAGAGAGAGAGAGAGAAAGTAATGGTTTTGGAGGCACAAAATAAAAATAGTTGAAATTTTTTCCCTTTCCTTTTCCATTTAAAAAAATTAGATAGAGTGACTGAATTTTGTTTTGTTTGAATTTATTTTGTCTTCTCCTCTTCCTCACAATTTCCCTTTAGCGGGCTAATGTACAGAGATGGCTCTTTTCATATGATTTGATCCTGGTCCTCTAGGACGAAGAGATGGCGGAAGAGTTTCGGAAGCCCAGAAAACGAGCTTTGTCCGTGGTGTCGGTGTCGAGGAGGAATAGTCTTTTTGCTTCCAAGTCTCTGACCACCCCAGAGTCATCGGCCACCTACTCATCCGAGGAGGATTTGTCTTCCGCGGCCACCCCATCCCCGGATATCAGATTGTATTCACCCAATATGCGCCACACGTCTCAATCTATTCGGACTACAGCTGTCTAATTTAAAAAAAACGATTATTCTGTCACCATTTTGCATATTTACATTCATGAATAATAATCCTATTTGAAGCACAGGAATTGCCCCCTTTGGTCCCCATTTGTTTAGGTTTCAAATCTCACCCCTTCATCCATCCGTGTAGTGGTGTAGCTTTCCATTTGTGGATGGACAAGAGATACTATTATAGCCTTTTTCCAATATATGGAGTGATGTGACATTAAAATTCCTTGATTTAACTGGAAATTACGAAATTCAGGTATGGTTTGCTAAGGATAAGGTTCATATAGACGTAATGACAGGGGAAGAATATTCCACCTTCCCATCCAAACTCCAATCACAAGATTATGTATAGACTTGTTCATAATTATGACGTAACATGATGATTATCTACGAAACATTAATTTATATTACAGAGAGCATTACAGAACAAAAAAAACAAAAAAGAACGCTTGGAATTATTAATCGACTTACTCTAAACGATTATTACTTATAAGAAGTGTGATTACTTGGTACATGCAATGTACAAATGTCAACTTATACTGTTATTCGAAATTATACTAGATGAGGTTCTCCCAGAATCATTATATAATGTGTATCCCCTCCTTCGAAAATAATTTTATTGAGTTGGCTAGTTTTTATGTCGAATAACTGTTACGATTATCGGAAATAAAGAAAATGTCTCTTTATCTTGACATTCTTACGCCATTTTTTTTGCCATTATGCATTCCTTGGGTTGTTACATTGTTGCATAGACATAAATGGTACTCAAATTTGACAGGATGTTCGTTACGAAGCTTGCAGTTTTTACCACATTATTAAACAAAATCAGATCATGAAAGCCTGATTTCCCGTCAACTGGGCCTCTGTCAAACCTCCTTTAATCCCATGGATTATAAATGAGTATGGGATAAAAGTTGTTAGCTTGTTCTATAAATCACAAATACAAGATACGGTAACCTATAGCACAGTGGATTTTCCGTCACCGTCGGGTGGCTTCCCAGGACGAGACTAGATATCGGCAGGAAGTTAGAACTAAAGCGGAATGAGTCTATTTGTTGTTAATTTCTTGTTCATATATTTTTCTTAATTATTAATTTCTTGTATATGTGTACATTCGTGGTTTAATTTTTCACTCTTTTAATTCTCGAGCACAATTCAATTTTTCAGTGACTTGTGGATATTTTTTTATTTGATTTTTCAGTTTAAAAAAATAAAATTAGAAGCATAGTAGATAGCTCACGCTTTTACACTTCACAAATTGGACTTACGACCGCCTCACTGCTTGTGGGATCGTGATTTATCTCATTTGAATCACATCTTCTCCATCTCAGACTACCATCGATTTTTCCCATCTTGCTCCACTGCCCCAAACTTGGATTGCAACAATGGTAAAAGTTGCTTGGGAAGGAGCCAAAGTTATATCAGCTTTTAAGCCCATAAATCTCTCCGTGGATTAATTCAATGCCAGTGTCTTGTGCATGTAGTAAAGTAATCATTTAATGGGATAGCATAATCAAAAAATGTACATGTATTACCTATACATATATAATGAATACATATATTATGGAGGATGAAAAATCTGTTCAGAAAAGCCTTTACATGAGGATTTCCTAACCTTGTGTACGTCACGAATCCCCGGATAGTGCCACAACTTGTATGTACATGCTTAAATGTGGCTGTTGTGGAACAATTTTGTCTATATAATGAGAGATGTCATTAACAAGAAACAGACGCGTTAGCACTTGCTCAGGGATTAATAAGGGCACTTAGTATTGCATCTTTTGTTTTTAAACTCAATCCATTTGAATATTGGAACTCTCCACGTAAGTTGTAAGCACATTTGAAAGGAGAAAAAAAACTTCCTGAACCAACACATTTTAGTAAATGCAATGATAATTGCATCCGAGTTTCACAAGTTGCACCATGAGCAAATGTCAAAATGTGTGTGGAACGGGAGGATTTTTCAACATCCCCTCCTTTGCCCTCAGATGATAATTTACATACGTTGATTGGGTCAGATTTCAATAAAAGGAGATGAGCCTGGAAGCCCAAGACTCAGATATTGGTCGAGAGTCTCCTGCGTCTGACCCAGAAAGAGCCCACAACAATTCCTTAATTGCAACTTCCACAGCTAATAATACCCGTTGTGCACATGGTGTAACCACGCCTGGAAAACTCACAAGACAATCTCCCCAGTATTCCCAGTGAACTTCAAAGATACAAAATTGCTCAATTTGCAAAATTTTCCCCCTTTCAAGTTTTATCCGCAAGCATTTCCTAATTTCCGACGAGACCGAATATAACTTAATTGACTAGATACCATTTGCATATACACTAGTATTTTGTTTTGAATACCATCCCACGGTCTCCAACAGGTGAAATATGCTGGAAGTTACTTCCGTCGTGGAGTTGATACGGGCCAAGAGGGACAGAAAGGAATTGACAGAGAGTCAAATTAAAGCATTCATCTCTCAATTAATTTCCCCGAATGCCAGTCTTCGTGCTCAGGAGTCACAAGTTGGTAAGTCCATATCTAGAGAAAATGTATATGTATGTTCATATAAGAGCCCCCTATGTCTGTCCATAATATGAGACTTGTATTATAGTATAATGACAAATATGTACAGAGCTAACTAAGAGGAATCTGTGCCGTGACAGATAGGAAGAGATGCAAAATTGGAGGGAATCATCTTGTAATTGTCAGAGAGGACGTGGGGAATGTGCCTTACACAAGCCCATCAATGGTTTAATTTACGGGCTAGATGACACGGTGGCTTTGAATTGATTTAATAAAGCCTTCCCCGGAGCTTAAGTCTCATATATTTGTCTCCCCGAGTCCCATTCATGGTCGTGGTGGGAGTGTTTCCCAACAAATCAGTTGTATTATTACACAATCTCTACTTTAATTAGTGTTAATTCACGCTCTCTCCTCCACGCCATTGGAGTCTCTGTTTGGGGAGCCGTTTTAGACAGGCGGGTTGGTTGTATTATTGTAACTACATTATGCCCAGGCTATTTACTACCCGCCAATGGATGGATGGGAGAGATCATATGTAACCTGCCTACATTGAGTGTGTAAATGCGGATTTAAAATACTCCCAGGTGCCTTTCTCATGGCGGCTTTCCTCAACGGCCTTTCTCCCTCGGAAACCAGCTACTTAACGCAAGCCATGACGTACTCGGGTAAGAAGCCCTTTTGTTCTCTCATCATCCACACTTGAGCCTTCGGCAGGCCTGAAGCTGCCATTATTCCTTAAAGTAATTATTGCCCGTATAGCCTTGATTACAAACAAAAGGTGGGAGGACAAACTGGGAGCTCCAAAGGAATACGTATCTCTCTACACACATACATATGAGTCGACCTACATATGTATATACAAACAATATTATTATTTTATTCCATCCCGTCTTCGTCCATTGTGTAAGAGCTAGAACAAAAGACAGTCGCAAAACAAAAAGAAAGACGCCGGCTGGTGAATATTGCACTAAACTTCTTTAATACCCCTTTTTTTCCCCCTTCAAATTTTTTTTCTTTCGCGTCTAAAAAACAAGACTTGTGATAAAAAATAATGCTTTGTACAAACACAAGGAACTCGACGGGAGTAGCTGTAAGAGAGACGTCTACTTGGGAAAATTCACTTTGAATGGTTCTGGGCTAAGTCGCAAAAGACAAACAAGGAATCTCCGGGAAAAGAGCTGATCCATGACGAGTTTTGTTTGTGAAAGCTTAGGAAATCATAAGGAAAGGGAATATATCGCATGTCCCGGGGCCGTACATACGTACTTATGTTCTTCCCTCCCTTTTGTTTTGTCTTTTTATTAGTAAAAAGTATTATCTTTACCAGGCTGTGTGCAGAGGGAGACAGACACGAGTGCAACAAACATGCATGATTATCCTCAGCTTCCGCCAAAGCTGCTGGGCTAGTAGACAACAAAATACTTTTCTTCCATATTATATTATTCCTATACGGTCTTTCTTAGCCTCCCATGGCTGTTAGAATTCACCCGGGAGACTTCCAGACTTTGTTCATTAATTAGAAAATGAAATGTAAAGAGATGTTAATTACCACAACAGGGTACACCTTCTCGTGGCCGGAGGCGTGGAAGGGCAGAATCGTCGACAAGCATAGCACGGGAGGCGTCGGTGATAAGGTAAGTACGAAAGAAAGCAGGAAGCACGAGACTATCTCTCTTTCTCTCTTCCATTTAAATCCCTTATGGTTTTACTTCCCTTCCTTCTTTCTCTCTCTCGCTCACTTTCTCTCGCACTTTCTTGTTCTCTTTCCCCATCTCTTTCTCCCTCTTTTACCCTCTCTCTTTCTCTCTCCATTTATCCTTACCTTTTTGTCCCTGTCTCCCTTTCTCTCTCACATTCTCTCCCTATCTCTCTTTCTCTCTCTGTCTTTCTCACTTTCTCTCCTTGTCTCTCTTTCTCTGTCTCTCTGTCTCCCTCTCTTTCTCTCTCAGTCTCCCTCTCTTTCTCTCTCTGTCTCCCCCTCTTTCTCTCTCTGTCTCCCTCGCTTTCTCTCTCTGTCTCTCTCTTTCTCTCTCTGTCTCTCTCACTTTCTTTCTCTTTCTCTCACTGCGTTTCTTACTCTCTCATTTTATTTCTCTCTTTGCTTCCCTGTCTCAATTTGCACCACTTTTCCATTTAAATTTCTTAACATTTTACGCTATCCATTTTTCTGTCACAGAATCTGTGTCGGTGTCTATCTCTCACTCCCTCTCACTTTCTCCCTCTCTTTCTCCCTCTCTTTCTTTGCCTCTTTCTCTCTCTCTTGCTCCCTCTCTTTCTCTCTCTCTCCTTCTCTTTCTGTTTCTCTCTCACTTTCTCCCTCTCTTACTCCTTCTCTTGCTCCTTCTCTTTCTCTCTCTGCTTTTCTCTTTCTCTCTCTGTTTTTCTTTTACTCCTTCTCTTTCTCCCTCTCTTGCTCTCTCTGTTTCTCTCTCTGCTTCTCTCTTTCTCTCTTTGTTTTTCTCTTACTCCTTCTCTTTCTCCCTCTCTTTCTCCCTCTCTTGCTCCCTCTGTTTCTCTCTTTGCTTCCTTCTTTCTCTCTCTGTTTTTCTCTTACTCCTTCTCTTTCTCTCTCACTTTCTCCCTCTTTCTCCCTGTCTCTACCTTTCTCTCTTTTGCATTTAAATCCCTTACAATTTTACGTTACTCCCTCTTCTCTCACACACGCTGTCTCTTTGCTTCTCTGTCACTCTCTCTCTTCTTTCTTACATACATACATACTCTCTTCTTCACGCTCTGTCAACCTCTTCATCTCTCCTTGTTTTCCGTTCTTTCCAGTGTGGGAAGAGATTTCACCAGTTCCTTCCATTTCATTCCCAGATTTCTTGCCTAATATTGACTCTCACAAATCCCCTGCGTAATAAATTATAAATGATGCTTCATGGACAACATTTATGTATCATAATAAAATAATTAAATTCCATCCTCGACTGTGGTGGCAAGGGAAGAAATGTAGTTACGAAAGGAGTGTACGTGAGCAAAAAGGCGAGAAGTTAGCTTGTCTTAAAGATGTTATTTCCTTTTATTTAACAGGAAGGAAATTGTATGGGTAATGTACTTTTACTTTCTTCTCCGTTCCGCCTTCAAAATTTACCTTCCGCGTCCCTTCCTCCTCTTCATCCCTCCCTGCCAAACTTTATTAGAGGAGAAAATTGGAAAATAACCCCCTAGTTTAAAGGGAACCCCCAGGGGTTCCAATGAGCATGCATGTACAGTGGCAGTACACACACTGAAGGTATTTAAAGGCTATACTAACCCTGGCGTAAATTCAATTTGGCCGACTAACACAGAGAAAGAGGAGGGGTAAGGAGAAAGGTAAACTTCTTTTATTGTAGTTGTAGCGTAATTACTTGCGGGGATAGACCCTTTATTTACTCTTAAGTAATTCATTTTGTACCCACAGGTTGTTTTTCTTTTGTGTAGGAAGTAAAGAATTTCTTTTTTGGTAAAGAGGTCATTCGATAGGACTAGTTCCGAAGAAGTATTTGAAATATGATTGCATTCCAAGTTGAACATTCTTTTTTTTTCATTCTTTGAAAGAGATTAATAGTGTAGAGTCAGAACGACCTTCCACTATTTTCTCTTTGTTTGTTACTGCTTAAGATCAAAGTTGGTGTGTTCCAAGTCCTCTCTATCCATTTTCATTCTCCCTGGTGTAACTGCTATGGGTTTAGATTTTTTTGTACTTTTTCTCTTTGCTCTTGGGGAATGTATATGATTTTGGAAAACCGTCCAAGTTGCTAACTATATAGGCACAGTAAGAGGAGATGGAGCGGTGGATGGAGGGGGAATGTAAGCTCCCTGCGTCATAATTTTACCAAAGAGAAGGGGAGTGAATGAAAGCATGTAAACAGGAGCATGGGACAAAGCACCAAGCGCGATGAAAAAGGTGACAGGAAGTTAGGAAGAAATATGTACCTGAAGACTTTTTTACTTGCTTTCACTTCTGCTCTCTCTAGCTTTCGATATTCTGCTTCTCCTCCTTTCCCCTAATATTACTTGCTCTCTCTTACTTTCTCCATCACTTTCTCTAACTCTTAAATTCTCTCTCACTTACTTTCTCTTTCCATCTTTCTCTCTCTCTCTTTCCCACACTTTCTCTGACATTCGTTCCCTCCCACTTTCTATCTCTCTCGCTCTCTCTCATTCTCAATTTCTCTTCATCCCACATTCTCTCTCTCACTTTCACTTTTTCTCTCTCTCGCTTTTACTTTCTCTCACTCACTTTCACTTTCTCTAACTTCTTCTTTTCTCTTTCAGGTTCTCTCTCGCTTTCTTTCTCTCACATTTGCTCTCTCTTTCTCTCACATTTTCTCTCTCTTTCTCTTTCTTGATTTCTCAAGCATACTCTCTTACTCTTTCTCTTTCCCACTTTCTCTCTTTTTCTCACACTTTCTCTTTCTTGCTTTCTCATGGATTTATTTCATTCTTTCTCTCCCACTTTCTCTCTCTCAATTTTTCTCTCTATCACACTTTCTCTCAGTCTTTGGTTCTCACATTTTCTCTCACTGTCACTTGCTCTCTCTCTTTCTCTCACTTACTTTCTCTTTCTTCCTCACGCTTTCGCTTTTGGTTTATCTTGTACTTTCTCTCTCGCTTTTTCTCTTTCACTTTTGATTTTATATTGTACTTTCTCTCTCGCTTTTTCTCTTTCACTTTTGATTTTATATTGTACTTTCTCTCTCGATTTTTCTCTTTCGCTTTCTTTCTTTCACGTTATTCTCTCTCTTTCACTTACTATCCCTTTTTCTCTCACACTTTCTCTCTCTCACTTGCTTTCTTACTCTTTCTTTCTCTTTCTCACTTGCCTTCATTTTTTATCTCTCTCACGTTCTCTCTCTCACATGTTTTTCTGATCTTAATCCTGGGTTTATGTATACTGTACTTCCACACAATGTGCAGGTCTCGTTGATTCTAGCCCCAGTCCTGGCGGCTTGCGGCCTCAAAGTACCAATGGTGTCGGGTCGAGGTTTAGACTTCACGGGTGGGACGCTCGACAAGCTTGAATCCATACCAGGATTCTCCGTTGCCGTCTCAACCACACAGATTACAAGTCTCCTGGAAGATGCTGGTTGCTGCATCGTCGGTCAAACTGAAGATTTGGTTCCAGCGGACAAGGAATTGTACCGAATACGGGATACCACTGCCACTGTAGACAATGTGGATTTAATTGTTGGTACGTAAACATCCCATAATGAATTTTTTTGTAGACTTTCCCTGATCAAAAAACTTTTACTGGATCATTTGTTTTTCCTCTTCTTCTTCATTACTTTTACTACCAACAAATGGGTTGATGACAATTCCAGGGAAAAAGAAATCTTTTTTTCCCTTCACTTTCTCCCTTGTTAATGTCCCTCAACTTTTCTCGGGCTTGATCATGTGAGATGTGAAAGGAGGAAAATCACATGTTTAGGGCCACACATCCACATGTGTGTCTCGGGGTGGATACTTGAACGACTTGGTTTACATGTGGATGAGGGTAGTCCCGGTTTATTGTTGGTACTTAACCCCCAGGAAAATGGGGGTGGTCAAAGGAGTAAGAGAAGAAATTTTGGTCTGTTCCAGCTTCCATAATTTCCAAGAAAGCTGCGGAAACTTTGGATGCTTTGGTTCTGGATGTAAAAGCGGGCTCCGGAGCTTTTATGAAAGACGTTGAGTCGGCCCGAAATTTAGCGACTAAACTGGTAAGAGCTTTAACTTTTTATTTCCCATTGGATCCAGGGTAATATTGGGAGACTTTATACATGACGTTCTCTCCTCCTTCCCTCTCCCTTTGGTACAGATCAAGCACACTCGGTGCTTTTCCCCATAACTCCTTAATGCCCGTTAGGACCGTGTACCTGCTGAACTTTCACTAATTCCATGGCACCCACACACACAGGGAGAGCAAAAGAAAATAAAGGGAAAGCCCTACAGGAATTAAACAAATAGGTTAGTCAATATACCACTTTATCAAAGCACTTTTGGCTTCCCTTTGTCTCCATACTCCGACAATGTGTCTCATCTTATTCCCCCAAGTACCCACCTACTCATCCCGAAACAAATGAGACACATGGACCTTTATTTTCTCCCCTTCCACACATGTGCTCACTCTGTGAGTGGACTGAAAAGAGGCCCCTGCATTATTTATGTCATTGACACGCACAGGGACATTCAAAGCAATGATTTAACGAGCTTGAGAAAGTGAAGTGTGTGTGTGTGGGCGAAGGATGAGTGTAATTATAAAAATAGACGGGAGGCGCGCAAATGTTCCTTTAGCTACCTTCAACATTCTCAGAGTGTGTGGGAACCGGGGAAGTTAAGACTCATTTTTTCCCTGTCTCTAACCCTTTCCATGGATGCCCTTCCGTTCACAAGAAGCAAAGACGGGCATTCCCCGTGGCTTGGCAGTCGTGAAGAAAGACGGTGAAAATAGAGAGGTTCATATTGGGAAGTTCATTTAAAGGGAAAAGCCTTAAGCTTTCTCTGTATTGATTTTCTCCCAGCCCTTACGTGCAATTTACATGATGACTCTCAAATTATTTCCTTAGTACACACCCGTATACATATGTAAGTATACAAGTAAACATGGGTTCATCCAGCATTTTCTGGGGGGAAGTCACACTCAAAAGGAGCTAAATGGCTTCTTCTTGTGTTGGAATAACATCCTTTAATAATCTATTTACTCCCATGCACTCACACTTACACCGTACGGACATTCCCACACATGGGAGAAAGTCCTGGAGGGAGACGCTGTCGTCATGGTCGTCATTTTCTCCCTTTTCTCCTGCATCAATTTCCTCTGTCGCATTGCCCCCCCCCGCACACACACAGTTTTTTTGTTCCAAAGCCATCCTTTTTTCCTTCCATACATTTATAGTCCTTTTTTTTACTGTACGTACATACACATATTGTGAAAATCGAGCGTCTTTTAAGGAGATAATTTATGAAATAAAGGGTAAAATTGCCTCTCGTGATACAAAGGGTAATAAGGTGATTTACAAAAGGTACAGACGTACCGTAGTATACCTTGAGTATAACGGGAGAATTTTGGAGGACTCAAACGTATGAGGTATTACGACTCTGGATGGAATATGATGGAAAAAGTCATTAAGGCGGGAAAATTCTTGCAATCCTTCTCCCATTTTCACGGGTTCTTTCGTAGGCATAGGAGAGGATTTTTTTTTACTCTGGAACATAAACCTAATTCCATGTACGGCACTTATTATTTATGAAGGGAACTTGCAGTGGGCAATAAAAGGGGGAACGATAGGATGCAAAAGTTATGAAGGTGCTTTTTTCCTTACTTTTTGCTTATATTGAAAATGTGCATTAGTCCCCATTTAGGAGTAACAGTAAGAGGACCATGTCGACGATGAGATTGAGAAGGAAACTGGGAACTTGCTGGGAGGTCCTGACTATTGTGTTGCACTTTACTGGTTACTTTGGAAATAAAATACATAAAAAAAAGATTTTAACAAGTCCCAAGCTTGTACTAGAAGACGTTTGTCTAAATCGTTCTCCTTCTTTTTAACGGCATTACGAGTGCCGTCCCACCCGGCCTCTTTGTGGGAGGGAGGGAATTGGTGAGAAAAATTGGTGGAGGCATTTTGAGGTGTTCAACACCCCATAAAATGTAGCCAGGGGGAAGTTGATTGGAGTCATGGGGATGGTGAAAGTGCTGAGGGATGTTATTGTTAGTATCACACAGTATAGAATGTACCGCCTCCGCCATTAACCTGTATTAAAGGTGCACTTCCACGCAATTCCTTCATACCCAAGAGATCCCTCTTTTTTGGTCCATGTACCTCCCATTTTGTCTTTGAAAGAGTAGATTTGCCTTCACTCATGCAAAACTCCCTCCCAACTCCCAAATTCAAGCATAGGATGACAATGAGATGCGTGCGTGGAGAAGAAGAAAAAATAAAATTCTGTCACCGGATGATTGGGTTTCAGGTGGAAATTGGCAATACATTTGGTATGAAAGTGAAGGCAGTTATCACCAGGATGGATACGCCACTGGGCAATGCAGTGGGGAATGCCGTGGAGGTAGCCGAGGCGATCGATGCGCTCCAAAACAAGGGCCCTCAAGATCTGGAGGAGATTGTCTTAACTCTGGGTTCGATTTATTTTATCCTCTTTTTCTCTATTTTACTCCTTTTCTTACGTACATACATTACTAGCGGGGGAACGCAGAGGAGCTGGATGCTATGTGATTTTATTATGCGGTTCCTCCTCGTCCTTATTCATTGCTTCAGGAAATACATCTTTCATGCCAGTCTCTTCTTCCCTATTCATCCTTCTGTGTCCCCTACATCTTTCACTCTCTCTTTCCCTCTCTTTCCTTTACTTTCTCCCTCTCTTTCTCTCTTTCTCCCTTTCTTTCTCTCTTTCTCCCTTTCTTTCTCTCTATTTCTCTATTCCTCTCTTTCTCAATTTCTTTCTCTCTTTCTCTCTTTCCCTCTCTTTCTCGTCATTGTCTCTCTTTCTCCCGTTCTTTTCCTCTATTTCTCTCTTTCTCGTCGTTCTCTCTCTCTCTTTCTCCTTTTTTCTCTCTTTTCCTCTATTTCTCGTCGTTCTCTCTCTTTCTCCCTTTCTTTATCTCTCGTACTCTCTTTTCCTCTTTCTCGTCGTTTTCTCTCGTTCTCCCTTTCTTTCTCTCTCTTTCAGCCTCTCTTTCTCGTCGTTCTGTCTGTTTTTCTCCCTCTCTCTTTCTCGTCATTCTCTCCGTTTTTCTCCCTCTCTTTCTCGTCGTTCTCTCTGTTTTTTTCTCTCTCTCTTTCTCGTCGTTCTCTTGTTTTGCTCCCTCTCTTTCTCGTACTTCTCTCTCTTCTTCGCAATTTCTTCCTCTTTCCCTCTCGTTCTCTCTGTCTTTTTCTCTTTCTCCGTCGATCTCCTGCGTTATCTCTCTTTCTCACGCTCTTTGGTTCTCTCTCCTTGATCGTTCACTCTCTCTCAACACATCCCATGGTCCTTCTCTCTCTTTCTCTGTCTCTTTCGCGCTCTCCTGGATATTTCACTCTCTTTCTCAACACATCCCGCTATCGTTCTCCTTCTCTGTCTATCTCTGCTTCACTGAATTTTCTTTTTCCTCATTCCACCACGTTTTCTGCCTGTTCCTATTGTACTTTCTCTCTCGGTCTTCTACTTCTAAGAAAAACTAATATTGCTTACTGGTAGAATGTATTCATTTTCTGCCGATAATATACTTGTACGGCATCCCCCTTCCTATTATTTATTGATCCAATATTCCCCTTAAAAGCTCCTCTCTGTTCTGGTATTTTCAAGGGGAAAAAATTGATATCCTCTTATTTCTTGTGCTTCCAGACATTAGAGAGGGAGACAAGGAGTGAATGTCACATTTAGCCCCAAGTTCTTTTCTCTCAATGTCCTCCCCTTCAGATGGGGTGGGTGTGAAAGGTGTAACAATAGGGTACGTTTATGTGGGAGAATCAAAAAATCTCTCTTTGTCTTGATGTTACACACGTTGTTTTCGTTGTTATAGTATAGTTATGGTGGTGGGAGGAACAGGGAATCACTTGAAAAAGGTTAACATGTACTGGATTGTTACGTGAGTTGTACGTGTGAACAACTCATCAACGGTGGAGTTCATACCCGAAGTGTTAAAACAGATGTTCAACATATAGATACATGTGTGTATATATGTATGCATATATATATATACATATACACACCGTGTTTTCCCCGTTGGAAAACGTGCTTAGACTAAATTTAAGTTTACCCACACAATCAGGGACATTCCGATCCGGGGTAGTTTTTGAGGACGGAAATCATTGTTAGAAGCTTCTCAAAAGAAATATTTGATGATGAGAGTTAATAGTGGGTGGGAAAGAAATTGGAATTTTCTTCCTGTCTTCATATTTCTATATAAGTATATAGATACCTGCTTAGAGAAAGCTTTAAATTTGGCTTAGAAAGCCCTCAATCTGTCCCACCCTGCACGTGATTGTATACATATGAAATAATAATAAAACAGAAAGGGGAAGAGAAAAAAAAATCTTCTCACCTACGTACATATGTGTAGAAGCAAACTGCTGCACAAAGAAGTACGTAATAGAAATATTCACCATCCTAAACAAAATTGGATGACGTGCTCCAACTCCTCAATGAACATTGAAAGGGATTCGTTTCCTTTAATTTACTATTTTCCTAAAGCATACATATATTTTTCACACAAAAAAAAGAAGAAGCTCGACGTGAAATAAACATTCCATACTTGGTTAATGGTGCTCTCCATCAAATAAAGGGAGACGGGCGCTAATGCAAGTTATTCAAGAAAAAGGTCTGTATATAGCCCCTTTTATATTAAATCCCGTTTAACCCTTTAGCAGGGGAAATACAAATCTGCGTGGATGAGATAATGTGGAGCTTTTATACTATAACAATATACATAATATACCATATACTATAACCATATATATGTATGTCTTATGCAAAGGAGAAAAGGAAGCATTTAGGAAAATTTCACCGGTGAATAAGAAAGTTTTTTCCCCCTCTTTGTTACTTTCCACACAATAAATAATTTATTAATGGGGAGAGAGGGGAAAAAACTCAATTTGTGTATGTGTGCATTTTACAAGGATTGAAAATGGATTTTCTTTCCTAGAGGGAGAGGAGAAATAGAAACATGTTGGGGAATTCCTCGTGGCTCTAGAGAATGGAAGACGGTGCATTAGGGAGCCCACTGACATACTATTTATTTTTTTATTTCATTTCTATAAGCCAGAGGAAAATACAAAAAAAAATACAATATTGGAAAAGCATACGAGGCTTTCCGTTAAGTCTTTTGCTTGAGCTTGGTTCAAAATGCAGTAGGGAATTTCGGATGTGAGCTAACCAGGCCTGGTTCTGCACATGTGATGATGTGTACCATTAATACCCGCCTTTTCCCCTTCAACCCGGAGTGTATTGTATAAACATGGAAGAACAAAATGTCGGGGCTCTTTTTTTTCATTTTTCATTATCATTTTGTCTCTTATACCACATTAACTTGTCCGTGCGATGTGTATTTTCTCAATAAGTTGAGGAGAAGAACGTGTACGTCAAACAGGACCTTTCAATATTAATAGAGAGAAATGAGATGAAGACATCATCAGATGAAAGCACCATCCTTTCCTATCTTTCTCTCGCTCTCTCTCTCTTTCTCTCTTTGCTTCTCTCTCCCTTTAATCTTTTCTTTCAAACCAGCATTACTCAAGTTTCGCCAAAATTGCTCAATCTGTCACTCAGCAAATGTTATAGTGGCTTGCCTTGGGTTTGTGCAACGACTGAGAAATCGAGGAGAGAGATAGAAGCCAGAGGGAATAGGACGACCCGAGTGCCTGGCATGAAGCAAGGAAACTGTATCAAAAATGTATACCATATTAATAATGGGAGGAGAAATGTTCCAACGGACAACGAACATTCTGGATATTCTGTACTATATCAAAACTGGGCCAAATTTTATTTTCATTATCTCACTCCCGCCATTTGCTTCGGAGAATTTGTCTGTGAAAATGACAGTCTGGAGGATATTTCCATAAGTTAGGAAAATTGCAAATGTGCATGGTAAAATTGTTTCACCATTCTGTTTTTATTTTCGGGACTCAATTCGCCATGTGTGTAATATTGCTATTGCTATTCATTCACCCAGCCAAGTGATGGAATAACTGGAAGTAGACTATCAATAACCTTAATGAGAGTACCGAGCAAAGCATCAGTAAATATATGTAGATGTGTATCAACTGTAACTTATTACAATTTATTCTTGTGCATGAGTAAAAGGAGGTGGAAACATCGAGAAAGTAATTGTTTTCAAAATACCTATTTTTTAGATGATCCTAAACGTTTTTATTTTAGGTTTTAATAGAAACAATTTCCCATCGTCGGGATGCGTGTACTACTCCCTCAGCAGCGCCAATGTCATTTTCTCGGATTAGTGAACAGAAATGCCCGAAATGGGTGGGAGGTGACGGAATTATTTCAATCACTTAAGTCTCTCGGAGGGAACCTACCTACCTATGTGGATGTGGGAGGGAAAAAATAAACAGAACCCGGGAATAAAATAGAATGCTTGGGGGAATAAAATGTTCTCTCTGATGGACTCCATCAAGCAAATACACTGGAGTAATTTCATTCCTTCCATATACTCTACTCCTCCCCCTTGATTATGCCGTTTGGAAAATTTCATTTTTTCATCTCTCTCTCTCTCTCTCTTTCTCTCTCTTTCTTTCTCTCTCCCAGAACCATAATCCTCTTAACAGTAGGAGGAGATTTAATAATAATGTGATTTTGATATGGGTACAAGTATACATAAACCTGAGGGCAATGGCTCAACAAAGCGAGCTTTGTTCCCACGCAAAAAAAAAATCCCTGTGTACAATGAGCCTGTTTACTGATGAATATTACTAGGACATGGACTATTACTAGTATTCTCGGCCTTTATCTGTCGACTTTCACCTCATAACATCATCCGACTCGTGTTCATCTGTCTCTCTCTTTCTCTCTCTTCTTTTCACTCTCTATCTTCCTCGATATCTTTCCATTTCTATCTTCCTTTGTCTAAACTTCCCTCTCTCTCTTCCTCCATGGTTAACAGCCCCCTCAAAGCGCACACGTCCGTCCCAAAGAGGAAATCATAGCCAAGGGGTAAATTCACTTGGACTTTCCGCTGAATTTGGCGATGTTTGAAGGACAACAAAGGGGAAATTGTTTGGCATGTGACTGACTTTTCCCGTGGACGTTTTTTCCCTCGGTGAGGTATGGTGGCCTCAGATAATGGGAGAGTGAAAAGTGGGAAAGGCAACAAAGAGAGGGATGTAGGATGGAGAGACAGACAGGGTGAGAGACAAAAGGGAAAGTGTCAAACAAAGGCATGTCATTTTATGATTATTTTGCCAACAACTTTTCCGTTTTTTTTATGTCACGACAATTTCCTTGGCATTTTCCATATTTCTATCGCCTACAATATTCCCCTTTTTGCGTACGTGCATACAGATGTAGGTCACAGTTCCAGAACGGGTTAAAGTGTTTAAATTCATTTGGCAAGGTTTTGAGGAGAGATGGAAAAGTGGGTTGTTCATAATGTATTCTAATGGAGAAAATAAATTGGGGGATATTTAAAAAAAAATATGTCCTTCAACCTTGCGATCTCGTAAAAAGGTTTGGAAACATTATTGGAGTACATTCATTTTATGAGAAAATGCCCATTTTGATAAATTAGAACTTGAACCGTTTTGGATATTATACCCATCTATTTTCTTTGGGGTTTCGTACGTCCGTTATTCTTATGGGGAGCATACACACGGCAGACGGCAATGAAGACAGACAGAAAAAGTTTGGGGTTCAAAAAAAAAAAAAAACCTTACAGACTGTTAATCTCACATGGAAAAAAGGTAGTATGGAAGTACAGTGGTGGCAGTGGAAGAAGAAAGAGGCTTCCTGTTAGACTCGTACATGCATTATTCATAGATGACAGCTTATTAGAAAGTTTGCGGCCTAAAAGGTTTGTCCGTACAGCTCTTTCCCTTCCCTCCATCATTCTTTTTTTTCCCGTCTGGCCCGTTCGTCTTTGAACTACTAAAAGTCCCTGCTTTTGGCCTGGGCTAAAAGGGGAAAAAATGGGTATGCATAAGGGAAAAGTAATTAGGACGGCGTAGATGGGAAGTTAATGGAATATAAGGCATGCTCATAATTAAAAAAAATTATTTCCTTAAGCCCTTTGCTAACTTTCTCCCAGTTCTCTCTACTCCCCTTTGTCTTAGAACAAGAGCAAATAAATAAATAAAAATATCTTTCCAGTCTTCTGTGTACATTTGTGAATATGTCCCCTACATAAGGGAGTGAGGAGGGGGGCTTGGAGAGAGAAAGTTTCAAAGTCTGAAAGTGGAAAGCTTTGAAAAGTAGGAGATTTTAGTTGGAAGTAATTGGCGCTGAAGAAAGCGAGAGAGGGAGAGAATGAGAGGGAGATGATGATGTGATGAAAGACAATAAAAGTAAATAGAGACTTGAATCCAAGAAGAAAGACGTGCCATATGACAATTGTAATTATTCGCGAAAAGATTCTCAGAATTTACACAATTTCCTCCGAATTTCACCCACTGACCTCAAACTTTCTCACCCTATTTATAACTAGATGTACAGGCAAGCTGAGAAAACTGCTGGAAGCTTGCAAAATACAAACAGGCCCAATCTCCTCTCGGAGGCTGGCAGCGTAGGAGGTATAATAAGGAGGAGAATAACTTGACATCAAAGAAAGTTGGTGGGAAGAAGAGTGGGAAAATAAATTTGTTTTTCAAAGAGCGAATTGAATTTACGAGAATTCGAGATGAACGTCAAAAGTTGAAATGATGCAGTCAGATCGAAATTCGCCAGTACAATATTTGTTTGTTTCCGCGAAGAGTGCGTCACATTTTGTGTCATCCGTATTGATTCTTGGAATTGAGAAATGTCTGCTCCATTCTTTTAAATGTGATGTTCTTCATTTTGGTTCTCATGAGCTAGCATCAACATTTTCAATTATTATTTTTCCATCCAATCCCACGATTGTTGTATTGGTGGGAGCAAATTATTGGTTGGCACAAAAAACTTGAATGAAATTTAAAACAAAACAGCATTCTACTTCCCACTAGTCCACACGTAATGTGGATCTCACAGACAAAGAAATGATTGAAGGCGGAGGTGGGAGGCATTCCGAGAAAGTTCCCGAGTAATACAATAGCATCCATTTGATTACAATTCCCTCCATGTAAATTAATACCCGTGCAAGTAGTTGGAAGAGAAAGGAGTATCGACATTTTGCATTGATGTTTCCCTCTTGAAAAGAATGACGATTTTTTACTAAAAAAAGAACGTCTGTGCCGTTTGGGTGAAGGTAAACAGGATGGTTTCTTTTGTTTGGAGCCGGAGTCTTTTGAAAATTGGACCCTTGGCGTCTTTCACTTGAGTCACCAAGTAAACAAAATTACGGCTTTGTCAAGAGCAAATTCACTAAATGAATTGTGTACACAGTGCATTACGTGGGTACTGGTAGTATCTGGGTCTTTAGTTGATTCTGGAGACGCAATGAAATGCAATATTGTAAATTGCTATTCAATGTTCGAATCAATTAAAATTCGTTCAGATATCTTGGAAAACTCTTCCATTTTTTTTAATTTGTGCTCTAATGAGGAGCTCTCAAAAGTTCCTGGGCGCTGTCATCCGAGCTTTCCCTTTCGGGTACATTTCTGGGTACTTTTCCTATGAAGATAGAAAGCAAATGCGGGATTGACTTACATATTATATGCAGTAAGTAAAAGCCATATTTCGTACCCAACCTCGACAACACCCGTAACTGCATAACTACAGAATCCATAAAAATATGTTTTGATGCGAAATTTTATTGCGGGATTGACTAAATACATTTCATCAAAATTTATTTACTTATGTATATGTATGTACCTATATAAAAAATTAAATTGCAATTTTTGTGCGTCAAAATAGCTATTATTACCTAAAGTGAAAAATATGCTGAGGAGGCGGACATTTTTGAATAAATATAAATAACAGTATGTGCCGTATTTTGGCACATACTGTTTTAGATATTTCGGCGGCACCAAAAAGATCAAAAAGTTACGCTATTCTGCCTTGATCACAACCAATGCTGTAATTAATATTGCAAATTAAGTTCCATATGCAGTTTCATTAGTACTGGGTATTTTCCAAGAACATGTAGTTACGTATGTATGTATATTGTTATTGAAATGGACAAACAAAATAAGTGCCTCAGTATTATTAACTGGCAAATGCCAAGTTTGCCATTCGTTAAAAACAATAATAAGAGCAGCACTCTCAAAGGCACTGTAACAAGCCATCCGATTTCTTTTTTCAAAAATTGAGATCTAGAATATGCTTAGTAAAATGCAGCAAAAAATTGAGTTTCATTAGATAATTTTATTTTTCAGTGCGGAAAATGCTTTACTAATCGTATTTTACAGTACTTTTTGCATTTTTTGAGAATTTCCCGGGTTGAATTAATATTAGAGATCGACATTTCAAGTTAATATGGCTCACCGCATAAAGATCCCCGTCGTGTATGGATTGAACTCCACCCCGTTTTGACCGTAACCCCTTCAAATGATGCCCGGGCATTTAGGTTTGAGTTACGGGTTTGCCAGAGAGTTTTTTCAAGAAGCTCTTACAATCAGTACAGGTATCATGAATTTTTACTCATGCGTCCCCCTATAAAGACTATTATAGAAGGACAAATAGAGAGCTAACGGTCGAAGGTAATTGGACGAGATTGTCCCTCCTCTTTCTATTTACTGACAAACAGAAAGTCAAGGGAGAAAAAGTATTGTTTAACGACGAACCACTCTATTTTGTGCTGGTAGAGGGTATTATTACATGCACACAGGTAATAGGAAACCAGATACATTTTGCCCCAAAAAAACCTGCAGGAAAATTTGATTTAAAAAAAGAAGAAGGAAAAAAAAAGTTCCATTTCCTTGATTAATGTAGCGTGTGAGTATGCCTAAGCTTTTGTCCTCCAGTGCTTTTCTTTACCCCTTTTACTAGATTATTCCAATTCAAAGGCGACGTCATTTGCTCCAAGACTGTCTCAATCCGGGCTTTATTTTACTTTTAGCCCCCCGCTCAGCCTCTAACATTGCAACATTATTTCCTCTGACCATAAAAGAATAGACAAAGAGGAAACACAATGGGAGAGTTTACATTTTGGAAGAGACATTAAGTCAACGTGGTGTTCGTATTGAATGTAGCAATAAAATGAAGAGTTGCCATCAACAGCAAAAGTAAATAAGGAAATTATGCCAAAAGACTCTTAAATCAGAGATCAAATTGAAAGGTTACAATATAACAATGCTATAAAGGGACTTTGGAATGGAATTACAATTTCTTTCTCTTTAAATCTCTATGAGGAACAAGTCATTCTTGCATTTACAATCCCAGAGGACTCCTTTCCAGCTTCATTTGGAGGAGTGCAAGAAAAGTTAATAGAGACTGGGAGGAGATGAAGGAGAAGGAAGAGGAAGAGAAAGAGACGAGAAAAAGTTGGGGGAGGATATTGACTTTGATTTTTCATTTTAAATGATCACTGTAATAGCTGAGAAAGGAAATCCTCGGGCAGTTTACCCACCATGTACTTATCACGTCCGCCCTGTCAAAGCGTACATGTGTACTTACAATAAATGTACCTACGGTTAAAAGCCCCTCAACCTACAAGTATATGATTCGACGATGAGAGTGAGAGAAAAAAAAGGTTGGAGCTTCCGATCACCTTCTGGCATAGTCCTGGATTTACGTTCACTCATCCCTTTTTTCCCTCAACTTTTTTTGGGGGATTTTCCTCGAGACTGTTACTAGAGTGGCAGAGAAGAGATGATGAACTGGAGAAAGGCAGAGGAAGAGGCATGACGGGTCCTTGTACATACACACAGACGTGCCACACCAAGTTTTGAATGGCAGTGGGTGTGAGTGAAAGTATTTCACAAGTAGAAAGTAAGGTGAACTTGGCAAGAAAAAAAACATTTCCTGACAAAATGCACGTGTGTATGAAATGAGGCAGCATCCAAAGTCATCTTTCCCCAACCAAGCCTCTAATCCAACTTGAGTTGGCATTCTATTAGATCATATCCCAAGCCAATTTTTTCCCCTCTTCTCTGTTGTACATTGTGGTGCAAAATATATGCGTACTCACGCTTTCATTCTCTCTCTCTTTCTCTCTCGCTTTCGTTCCCTTTCTCTCGCACTTTCTCTTTCTCTCTCTCACGTTCGTTATCTCTCTCTTGCTTTCGTTATCTTTCTCTCTTTCTTTCGTTCACTTTATCTCTTCCTCTCTCTCGCCTTATATCTTTCTGTCTTTTTATATTCTCTGTCTCTCGCTTTCGTTATCTTTTTCTCTTGTTTTCGTCGTCTCCCTTTTGCTCTTATGTCTGACCTCTCTCTCTTTCCATCTCTTGCTTACGCTCTCATTTTTCACTTTTGTTCTATCTTGCTTCAGTTAAAGATCTTTGTGTCATTTCTTATTCCTTTCTTCCTTCATTTCTGTTGCTTTCTCTCGTCTTTTCTCTTTCATTTCATCTTCCTTTCTCGCTTCTTCAGCTTTTTCCTGAAATCTCTTTTGTTTTCACCAGCCACATGTTTACTTTCGTAGGCCGGCTTTTCGGTCTTACTTTTTCTCTCAAGATTTCATTTATGTATATGCTCTCTTTATTTCTCAGTATCAAATTTACTCTTGAATTACATATGTGTCGTTTTCCCTCTTGCCTTCTCGGTCTTTCACTATTACTTCTTCTTTCTCTAACTTTCTCTCTTCCTCATGACGCACTAGCTCTGCTCTTCCTTCCTCGTTTTTAACTCTCTCTCTCTCTTTCGTGATGTTTTCTGACTCTGTTTCTCTTTCCTTCTCCCATCCGTGTGCCTCTTCCTGTTTTTCTGTAGCTATCTCTCTCTCTCTTCGACCATCATTTCATGTGAAGGAATCACGTCTTTCAGTTACATAACAATGTACGGAATTATTATTATTTTTCCCCACTGCATTAAAAATACTATTGTAAACTCTGGGGCGATAAATCAAATCTCTCATTCAATTTCGATATTTTTGCTGCTTTCCCCAACCACGCCTTCTATGCAATAAAATATCCTCGATCTACTCTTCCGTGGTTGTTCTACTGTAGTCTATCAAAAATTGGTGCTTCAGGCTTCAGAGCACGACTCTTTTGAAAAACTTCGGCATGTTGAAGAAGGAGTATCTCTCTGGATATATTTTTGCACCGAGGAGAGAGAAAGAAAGGAGAGAATGAAAAGAAGTGAAAGCACAGATCTTGAATCGATTTATTTGATTTTTTTCTGACATTCCTCTGGCTTGGAAGTTGTTCACTTTGTGAATAGAAAACACGGCGATGATAAAAATCACTTTCAGATTTATTTTATTGTGTGCCACTTTCTTTTTATTTGCATCGTATACTGTACATGCCGAAAATGCCTCTGGAGAATACTACATTTCTCCCTCAACACATGTCCTATTAACGTCCTCGGTGAAAGTGTGAGAACCGAAGGGTTTTTGGGTCCGAATAGTTGAAATATAAGCGGGAACATTTCTATCATTGTCCGTGGGGAAAATTCGGGGCGATCAAAACTGGATATTGAAGCATTTCTTTGACAAATAACGTGCCAACTTAAACTGTGGTTTCCAAAGTCGGTTTAAAAAGGGCTATCACACAATGTAGTCTCTTTTATGTCAATTGGTTTATTCAGGAAGTAGCAGAAACTTACGAAACGTCTTGGAACAAGGTTTCTGCCGGATAGAAAGTGTTAAATGTGAAAAAGTGCCAAAAAAATTCCCATGTGGCATTAGGAGTAATAAGGCGGACCTTAGTTTTCCCTTCTGCAATAACTGCTAGTTTATTCTGTCACAAACCTCCAGTGAACTGTAACGAAATTCAAATTTGCTAACTAATAAACGGCAGGTCAAACATATGGTTCAATAACTACTGTCACGGAGATTTCACAATTACCTCCCACTCCTCGGGTAGCTTTTAAAAGGTTGTAAATCACTGGCTCCGACTTGCTTCTGCAACTCCTTCTTCCCGGAAACTCCAAGAATAGAATCATCCCGGTGGAATCAAAATGCACTCCCTTGAAAAGAGACAAGTAAATGGGTTCCTACCTGGCGTTTTTGGGGCATGAAATCCATTTGGAGGGAAGCATGAATGCGAGGATGATCAAATATGCAAAAAAAGAAGGACTGCGAGAGCGGGAGAGAGAGAGAGAGACAAAAGAGAGAGAAAGCAAGGTGGAAAAGGTTCTAGTTTACGCAAATCTTGTGTTAAAGGAGCTGGAAAAAGTGACACAAAATCTGTCTTAGGGATTTGCTGGAAGTGAAGTAATAGTGAAGGGTAGTATAAGGGCTAAACAAATAGTAAAGACATTTTCTCCATCTTTGTTTCTTTCATTCCTTCCAAGTTCCCAGATGGGTTGGCGTGAGTGGCAGAAGACGGAAGGAATTGTCCCATAAAATTATGAAATGTGTTGTTGGGTGAACGCGTGTGGGGAATGTCAACGGAGTGGGTCGTCATGAATTTACAAAATTTCACAATAAACATGAGCATGGGGAGGAGAGAGATATAGAAAGTGAGAGGGAGACAGAGGGAGAAAGAGAGAGATAAAGTTTCTAAATAAAATATGAATGCATGGGGTGGGCGACAAGGAAAGTTGAAGAACTTGTAATGTTCTTTCCACATGGATGCATGATACTATATGTGTTAGGGCAGAAGTTCAACAGTGCATAACAATATCCCTCATAACAATATGTGTGTCATATGTATACATACGTACTACATGAGTATGCAGGTGGATAAGGTGGATGGATGTCCCTGACCGTTTACGGATGGTGAAGGGGCAGAAAACAGGAAAAACCCATTCGTCCTACCATTTTCGTTATCCGTGCATTGCAGGTGCATAAGTAAAGATGGGACGGAATTGAAAATTGTGCTATTTTCTGGGAACATACATTTATGTATGTATATAAATCCATATGTGTGTCTTAGGAAGCCCGTGGATGTGACGTAACTAAAAAGTAGTACTATTTGCTGTGAAGATGATACAAGATAAGTGGAGAGGGAAAATAAATATATGTATGTCCGTGACAGGTGGTGTCCTTCTGGAGACGACAGGATTGGCAAGTTCTTTGGACGACGGGAAGAAACAAATTGAGGAATCAATAAAAAACGGAGCTGCATTGAGGAGATTTGAGAGGATGATAATCGGGCAAGGGACGAGCTCCAGTTTGGCTCAAGAACTTTGTTACGGAGACAAATGGAAATGCTTGCCCCGAGCTCAATCCATCAGTAATATTACTGCCTCCAGATCAGGTTTGTTCATATCTTCTTCTTCTGCCGCCTCCTCCTCCTTTTGCTCTTACACAAAAAGTCACTCCCTCGCTCACGCTCTCCCTTTCCAAATCCTCGTTGTCCCCCTAATGATCCATCACTGCCCTGAAAACACACGATTGAAATCCAGGTCGCATTCCGCGTCTTAGACCGTGTCCCCTAAGAAAAAAAATACATTGGTCTGGGAAAAGAGAGAGACCAAAATTTTTTTCGGGGGAAACCGTAAAAAAACTCGAAATAATTTGTCCACCCAAGCAATCAATGTAGGGATTCCTTATACTCATTTTCGTCGGGCTGGAAAAGACATACAAGTAAACCGTTGGGGCCTTCTCAAGCATGATGTTATTGCTATACCCATGTTGTCCATTTTTTTCCCCAAGGCAGACTCCACCCAAATTTTGGTAATATTCCTTTACTTTCTCTTTGCTTTCACTTTTCTTTCCGTATAATCTATCCATGACTTTCTCTTTACTTTCTCTTTTCTTTTGGTATAGTTTATCATATACTTT
>JAQGBT010001403.1:0-32494 GCA_034698585.1 Disparrhopalites patrizii | reverse complement strand
TGAAAAATAAAAAATACAGATGAAAAATAAAAAATACAGATGAAAAATAAAAAATACAGATGAAAAATAAAAAATACGGACAATACAACAAAGAAATCGAAGCAAAAAATGGAAAATACAGATAAAAATTAAGGAAAAAGAGAGAAAATGTCAAAAATATAGCACAGACGATAAAGTAGACAAACATAAAGGAAAAAGTGAGAAAATACCAGCGATTGCAAATAAAGAACAGAGAGAAAATGCACGAAATAAAAACTAAAGACAAGAGAAGAATAGAGAGAAAATAAAGGACAGATTTTAAGACAGAGAGAGAAAATGCAAGAAATAAAAACTAAAGAAAAGAGAGAAGAATAGAGAGAAAACAAATGAGAGATTTTAAGCAAGAGAGAGAAATAAAGGAAAGATTTGTACAACGAGATAGAAAGAAAATAAAGGCGAGATTTGGACAGAGAGAGAGAAAAAGAGCGAAAAGAAAGAGAATATTTACAGCAAGTTGATACAGGAGTTTTTTGGAGAAAAGGAGAGATTATAAAAGATTATAAAAGAGAGCAAAACGACAGAGAGAAATAGTGAGAAAGATGGCTGAGAGACAGAAAAAATAGAGAAAAGGGAGCGAGGGAGAAAATGGGAGACGTGCGAGAGTATGTAACAGAAGGAAGGTAAGAACTGTAAAAAACAAGTGCGCGGGAAATTTGATGCTTAACCGAAAAAACAAAGAGAGAAAGAGAGAGAAAAAGAGAAAGGCGTTGAGATAGATTTGATACTGTATGCATACATAGATTTAGAGTTAACGAGAGAAAGGTTTTGAGGTAAATCGTGGCCATACACCAGGTGGTTTTGTTCCAAAACTTTTTGCAATGTTTATTAGTTTAAGTGCAGGGGAAAGGGAAGGATTTTCCACAAGAGAAAGCTCCAAGGGGAGGGTAAAAGGTAGCATTTTTATTTGTATGTACACAGAGATTCCCTATTTTTTTGGGGGTCGCCCAAAGTACAGCGATTTACCGCACGTGAGACCTTCGTGGAGTCTATTTATGGTGGCGGAGTAATTAAAACAGATGCGAGGGAACTACCAAAAAAAAACTATTTTCTCTCCGTCCCGGCCTACACCAAGGAGCTTTTGTCTCTACGGAGGAGAAATGGCAACTGGACACGTTTTTTCCCTGGGATTAAATACAAAAGATAAAAAACGCACGAAGCGGGGGACGCTTTTAAGTTTCTATTTTCAGATGAGATTAACTCGAGAAATCCTTGGGCATAGCAAGATTTTTTTAATTGGAGCCAGCCTCCTTTCTCATCCTGAACTTTCCCCTTTAAATTAACGCATATTTTTAGATACATTGTGAATTACGTAAGATATTAATTTAATTAAATTTCCTTTTTATAATTATTTTCACCCCGAAAAAAATGGCGTTCGACCACAACCGTTAGGCATTGCAAATGCATTGAAATGGTGAGGAAAAAGCATGTTTTAAAAGCATGTTTTGCCCAGATTTAAAATAACGTTCCTATCAAAACAAAGAGAGGAAGTTTGACACGTGTAAAAAGCTCAGACTCATATGCCACATAATCCTTCGGTTCTCCCTACCATTTTTTTACCCCCCAAAAAAACATTTAACTCTCATGAAGACCCTCGTGGCAGAAACGCCCATGAAAGGGAAAGGGCAAAGGGGAAAGAGAGGGAAGAGGGGGAAGTAGTAATGTTCTTCCAGGTTTTTTGACAGACGAGAGAGAAAAATGATAATTTTATGGCATCCGGGACATGAGTGACTGAGTGAGAGACAAGGGAAGGAGCAATGTGGGCTTAACCCACTTAGAGACTCAAAGACTTCACCCCTTTCTTGCTCCTCAGGACGGGTTTCTCAAGGGGTTTCTATTCTTCTAGATTTTGTTGTAGGAATCCTTACTGTCACAGCATTTTTTCTTACTCTTTTATGTCTCCTTCTTATCGTATTGTCCGTTTTTTTGCTTTTTTCATTTTATGTCTGTCTCACTAGCTTTATGTTATTTTTGTCTACATTGCCTTTGCTTCTCTCCGCTTTCTGTCTTTCCTTTATTTTAGTCTTCTCTCTTTTCCTCTCGTTTTTCTCTCGGAATCCTTCTTTCTCTCTTTTCCTCTCGTTTTTCTCTCGGAATCCATCTTTATCTCTTTTCCTCTCCATTTTCTCTTCTAATCCTTCTTTATCTCTATTGCTCTTCTTACTCTCTCGGAATCCTTCCTTATCTCTTTTGCTCTTATTTTTCTCTCGGAATCCTTCTTTATCTCTTCTCATCTCCATTTTCTTTCGGAATACTTCTTTCTCTCATTTCCTCTTCATTTTCTCTGGAAATCCTTCTTTATCTCTTATGCTCCTCTTTTTCTCTTGGAATCTTTCTTCATCTCATTTCCTCTCGTTTTTCTCTCAGAATTCTTCTTTATCTGTATTGCTCTTCTTTTTATCTCGGAATTCTTCTTTATCTGTATTGCTCTTCTTTTTATCTCGGAATTCTTCTTTATCTGTATTGCTCTTCTTTTTATCTCGGAATTCTTCTTTATCTGTATTGCTCTTCTTTTTATCTGGGAATCCTTCTTCCTCTAATTTCCTCTTAGAATACTTTTTCACTAATTTTCTCTCCGTTTTCTCTCAAAAACCATCTTTCTCGCTTTTCCTCTCGTTTTCTTCTCAGAATTCTACTTTCTCTCTGTTCATTTTCTCTGGTTTTCCTCTCAGAATTTTCTCTCTGTTCTTTTTCTCGCTCTCAGAATCCTTTTTTCTTTCTTTTCTTTTGTTTCTCTCAGAATCCTACTTTCTCTCATTTCCTCTCCTTTTTCTCTCGAAAACCTTCTTTCTCTCATTTCCTCTCTTTTTTCTCAAAAACCTTCTTTCTCTCTTTTTCTCTCGTTTTTCACTGAGAATAATGCTTTCTTCCTTTTTCTTTCTATTTTCTCTCATAATCCTTCTTCCTCTCTTTTCTTTTGTTCCTCTCAGAATTCTACTTCTCTCTTTTCTTTTATCTCTCTCAGAATCCTTCTTTTTCTCTGTGTCTGTTTTTTTTCTCTCAGAATTCTTTTTTCTCGCTTCCCCTCCCCCTTTTCTCTCGGAATTCTTCTATCGTCCCTCATTTTGCAGTTAAATAATTCTGTGTGAGCCCTTCACCTTAGCATTATTATCTGACTACATATCACAACTAAAGTCATATCAGTTATTTTAGCACAACGAATTTTATATAACTTCGGTAATCTTTATTTATATTCATTATGATTTTTGAAAAAGAATAATTCCAGTGATTTGAGTTTATTAGCAAGAAATGTAAAACACAATAATAAATGCAATAGTAAGGGTTGAGGTCTATAAGGTACTTACTAAACATATTTATAAATAAATTATTTTATGCATATATATTCACAGAATTGGTTGGTGGGCTGGTGTGGATATAAAAATAAATGTACAGGGAAATCTCAATGAAAAAATTATTAATACTTAAATGATTAATAAAGTGTCTACGATTCTTGTAGTATTGTTTTTAAAATAATAGAAAATGATTATTAAATTGTTTATACCTACATAATTCTTGTTGTATTGTATTTTATAGACTGAAGAAGCGCAACCGCTCAAAGGTCGGACACAGGAACAAAATTTCCCGGGGAAAATCTCCTCCTCCCTCTTGCATCCGAGGGACCTGACACCAAAGAGAGGTACGGGGAGAAACCCTTTTGGCCCTAATGTTTTATTATGCTCCGGCACGAGATGTACCCATAAGCGTAGTTGGAGCAAGGAGAGATCCATCTCGAAGGTATAAAACCCGGGATTTTTCCTTGTGTTCTCCCAAGAAATGATAAATGGGCTGACGGCATAAGAACGCATTTCCTCCAGCCCCCCGTGAGGCGGGGGAGGACGCCTGGATTCGGTGTGTTAACGGAAAAAATAGAAAAAAATGTGAAGAGAAAATGTGAAGGAGTTCCAAGAGCCTTTTACTCCCAGCTCACTGTTGCTAATGAAAAAAATGGGGAGGAAGAAAAAAGGGAGCCACCGGGATTATTTAGGCTCCTTAAAGAACTGAGACTGTGGGAATTTCTACATGCATAACTGTCATTTTTACCCGGGAAATTTTTCCATGTAAATTTTGTCCAGAAAATTCCACTCCCACACACGTCCTTGCATTTCCTTGAGGGAATGCCGCCATTTTATATTTTAACCACACGTGCTCACGTCTTAGCCGAAGTTTATTTTTTTCTCGAAATTCCCGCCGATGCCGATCATGAATTCATAGAAAGTATAAACATGTATGTATATAAATACATGCATATGCATACTTACGCACATTCTATGTATGTACATATATATGTATATGCCTGAAATGTTTATACAGAATTGAGCCGGCGTCTCCCACATTTTATGAAAGCAAATCCCTCCGAAATGCCGAAGTTACCAGGCTTCCTCGTTACAGAAGAAAATATGGGAGAGCCGGTTCCATTTCGATGATGCGGGGAAAAACCGACTCAATTTCCGGATTTTTTTGGGGGATTGATTGAAGGTCGTCTCCAGTCTGGAGGTATTCTTCATCATGGCCTCTTATTCCTGACATGATTTGGGAGAACCTTTTTGTTCCCCGCGAACCCCCCGTAAATTGAAATAAATGTCTTGGGATTTACTCCGTAAATTCGGGAGTGCCTCGGGAGATAAGAGCAAGAGTGACCTTGGCGGTATTAGCTTTTATTCTCTCCCAAAAAACAAAATGACCAGAGCTTCGTCTTACATCTTGGAAGTTCAGGGGGAATTCAATTATCTCTTTCTCATTGTGCCTGGTGGATGGGGTGAACGTAGAAATAGAATGAAGGAGGCTGAATGATCGGGGAAGAGAGAGAGAGAGAGAGAGAGGAGGAGGAAAGATAGGGAAATTGGGGAGAAAGGCAGAGAACGGCAGAAACATTGGAAAGACAGAGAGTAAATGAAAGAGAGGGAAGTAGATAGGCAGTACAGCCCTAGAATTGAATGAAGAAAAAAGGAAAAACGTTCGAAAAAGAGATCAGAATAGGAATAAAAGAGAGAAAAATGGGAAATAGAGAGAGAAAAATGGGCATAAGCAGAGACAAATCAGGAAATAGAGAAAAATGGGAAAAAGGAGAGAAAAATTGGCAAATAAAGAGAGAAAATGGGAAAAACGGGAACAAAGAGAGAAAAATTAAAGCAAAGAGAAAAATCGGGAAATCAATAGAGAAAATGGAAAAAAAGAGCGAAAAATGGAAACAAAGAGAGAGAAAAATGGGAGCAAAGAGAGAAAAATGGGAGCAAAGAGAGAAAAATGGGAGCCAAGAGAGAAAAATGGGAGCAAAGAGAGAAAAATCGGGAAATCAATAAAGAAAAATGGGAGAAAAGACAGAAAAAAGAGAGAGAGAAATCAGGAAATAAAGAGAGAAAAATTAGAGAGAGAGACATCAGGAAATAAAGAGAGAAAAATTAGAGAGAGAAAAATCAGGAAATAAAGAGAGAAAAATTAGAGAGAGAAAAATCAGGAAATAAAGAGAGAAAAATTAGAGAGAGAAAAATTGGGAAAGCAACCCGGCAAAAATTCAGAGAATATAAACGAAAAAAGAAAAATTGTAAGTTAAGGATAAACGATTACGAAGACACAAAAACGGTGAAAGAAAGTTAAAATGGAGAAAGTAAAAACTGGAAAATAAAAATAAAATGAGAAAAAGGAAGGCGAAAAAAGAAGAATGGAATAAACCAGAGAAAGTAAAATCAAAGGGAGAAAGGAAATAAAAAGGCACAAAAGCAAGGCAAACATGCGTTTTTATTTGTTAAGCAAAAAAGAAAGAAAAACCTGCTGCCAGAAATGGATAGAGAAATTCAACAAGAAAAAAATAGAAGAGATTTACATGTACCTACCTTAAAAACGAATGCGGAAATTCCTTGTTAATAAAAGAGGAATTATATTCACTTTGCTGTGGAGAGCCATCCCAGACAAAAACCCAAAAATGTATGTAGTACACAATTGTGTGTAACCCTTCATTCTGTATTTTCTTAGCTGTTCCTCTAGCTTTTGCCTCTATTTTTGCTCCGAAAAAAAGACATGATTTGATGTGAGCGGAAGAGAATACAAAGAAAGATACATAAATTGATTAATGGGAAGCCTTCATCTTATGACTAAGATGTGTATTATTATTACTCCCATTTTTTTTGTATCCCTTCATTTTTTCTCTCTACTTTTTCACTTCATTTTTCTACATGTAGCTACATATCGGCTCCGACAAAATACGGAGTTGAAATTAATGATCTCCCTTCTTGTCTTCCCTTTTCATCCATAATGAAGGGAATCCTTTTTTTGGGCCAGAATGGGAGTAATAATGATGATAATGTGCAATAAAAGTGCAGTGAGTAACTCGGATGACGGATGGCGGTAAAAGAAGAGGAAAAAATTAGGGAAAAAATACATCCAACTAGCCACTGTTTTGGGTACTAAAACAGAAATAATAAATGTGTGTGTATACAGTACAAGATTGAATGGTTATTTTTTGTAGGAGCAAAAAAAAATAATACAGAAGATTTCCATTCACCACCAACATTTCGGGCTTCACATGTGCCACAAATGTCCGGGCTCCGAAAAAAAAAAACTGTACAAACACTGGCATATAAATATGCGAATATCCCCTTTACGACTAAAATATTAGGATTTTTTGCGGGTAGAAAGAATATTTTTTTCATATGTCTTCTTTTTCAAATATTTTCAAGGAGTTTGCACATGATGAAATGAAGAAGGTCCCTCTTTTTCTCCCCTTTTTACTGTTATGATCTGCGAAAAGAGCGGTGGGGAATGGTGAAAATATTTACGGGGTGCGGAGATCCATAAAGAATTTTTTGGGAGGGAAAAAAACTCCTGGTTTTTTATTTGGGCACATACACACACTTTCCTGGGGTGTGCTTTGAATATTTTATTATGTATTTATGTGTGACGGTATGTTTTGGTGGTTTTAGCAGTTTTTCTTTTGGTGGAATTCGGGAGGGTTTTTTTGGTCAATTTTTAGCACTGTTTTTGTTTCTGCTTTATCGCATCCGCCTGTATTTTTAGGGGGAATTCTTCAATAGCAATATGCTTTATGTTCCTCTTTATAATTCGAACGCTTTTTGGACATTTGCTATTCAGTATATCATTTGTGTTACTCAATTTTTTAGCCAAATGACTTTTAGCAAACTAGTTTGTTGTAAGAATTATTAGCTGCAAAGGTAATTCCATTTGAGTGGAGCCTTTGAGCAATTAAATTATTTGACCTGAATTTAATTTAATTTGTTCTGAATTGAATTTAATTGGTCGTGAATTTAATTTGATTTTTCCTAAACTTATTTAATTTTTCCTGAATTTAATTTAATTTGTCCTGAATTTAATTTAATTTGTCCTGAATTTAATTTAATATGTCCCGAATTTAATTTAATTTAATATGTCCCGAATTTAATTTAATTTAATATGTCCCAAATTTAGTTTAACTTAATTTGTCCTGAATTTAATTTAATTAATCCTGAATTTAATTTAATTTATCCTGAATTTGATTTAATTTGTTCTGTATTTAATTTAATTTGTCCTGAATTTAATTTGGTGTGTCGGGTTTTACTTAGAAATTCGTAAGTTTAATTATAATTGCCAATTTATGGTATACATTTTTGTTGGAAATTTATTATAGAGATGTTAGTGGAAAATTTATGGAAGGCATTTTAGTTGCAAATTTATTGTATAGATTTTAATTGAAATTTTGTGGGATTATATTTAGCTGTTGGTTATTGGCGCGCCTATAACCTTATAAGATACACGATTAACCGAAAATGGATGAAATGTACGTTTCATAGTCCTTAAAACTAGATTTTCGATTTTCAACATTTTATTATTGTTTCCATGAAATTTTAAATTTCAAATTTAAATTTCATTAAATTTAACTCCAAACGTATTTTCCTGTTTCTGTTAACAGTTTGTGTGCTTGTTTTAATTAAATCGCCAATCTTATTACCAATGTCATTATATTAGTTTCATGAGTCTAGAATGCAAAGGCTCTTTGGACATAATCAGATTTGCCGAATTATTGGGCTTCATTGAATTTACAGCCGAGCATTCTGCATTTGTTTTACTGTACATTCTTGCCATTTTACGAGGAAAGTATTTTTACTGCAGAAACTTTTACTTCAGAAATGTGTACTATTTTTGCACCTTAATTCTATTTCATAATTTTCTAGCCCCCCATAAAAATGTGTTGGCCGTCACCTCGTCAATGTTTTTATGCATTTTTTGGAAATAATAATGAGTAAATTGTTGCCACGTTCAAAAAAAAAATGAAAAAAAAGGGTTACCCCCAAAGTGTGGAAGTGATTGTTGTGGTAATAAAGACGTTCCTTCCTGTTTGTTTTCATTTTTGTAGGATGTTACTACATGCTGTGCTAGAAAAAGGTTCAAAAGGGTGACGTCAGGGTTAAATACATTGAGCAATACCGGGGAAAGGTGACTGACTGGAATTTTGTGAGACAATTTTTTTCGGATGGAAAAGAAAAATGCCGGGAATTATTATAGAGGAGAGGAATATAAAAAAAATGATGTCAATGCCAAGATTTTTAGAGGAGTGAGGAAGAGAATTACATGGAATTTTATGACTGATGTATCCTTTAATAAAGAGTTTACTTCCCATTAGAGAGCAAGAGAGAGAGACGGAGAGAGAGACTGAGAGAGATAGTAAATGCACTTGTACAATCAGACAAGAGGGAAAGAGACAACTTTGTTAAAATTGAAATGAGAAGCGGAAGCTGAAGGGAGAGAGAGTGAAATTTATGAGATGGAATATACGATTAGGAAAGAAACTTAAAAAAAAAATACGCTCTCTTCCATTCTAAAAATAAAGGACGGGAGAGCAAACGCAGTTGTACACAGACGTTAGTGTGAGTCCTTATTTTTTGTGGATGTAAATTTTTTTTTTCAGTTTCTTCTACACCCTCCATGTTTTTCTAAATATCCCAGGGTGTTGATTGTACAACGTAGCTTTTTTAACGTCTCTTTTCTGTCTGGAATTTGTTTTTCGAGACAAGGGAACGGTTACGGGAATTCGTATTGGAAATAAATGAAAATTTAAAGTAGATTCAAGAGTGAAAAAAATATTCAAGCATGAATAATATCCCTGTAAATCTTAATTAAACATGAGTGCTAGAAAACACCTTAAATTAACTTTGAGGTGCTTCGAAATCAAACAAAACGAATTCTGTTTATGAACGAGCAGTCTTAATGCTAATGTAAATATACGGATTCGAGTTTCATTTAGATTTTTGCAATGCAATTGTAGCGGGAACATTTAAAAAAAGCAGTTGCCAGGAACTGATAATTTGATTTTAAAAATTTTAGCATTAATTGTAATTTAATTGGTGCATATTTAGGCTATCGTTTTTGCGTCGAAATTGTTTGTAATTCAATTCTGAACCGACAGAAGTAGAAACAGCGTTCTTTAATACGAATTAAATATTTATCGTAATTTTGAATCAACAATTACGATAGTTTGAATCGGACATTATTAATGATATAATTAAATCGGGAATTATTTTTAATTTTGAATAGGACGTCATGTGTCAACATTTTTATGTGGAATGAATGTAAGCGCATTTTGTATTGTACCATTTGCAGTCGGCAATGAAGTTTACCCATTTTGAATCGGAACTGAATTATCCCTATTTTGAATCCAAAATGAATTTTCCACATTTTAAATCGGAACTGAAATTTCCCCATTTTGAATCGGCACTTAATTGTCCCCGCTTTGAATCGGCACTGCATTGTCCCCGCTTTGAGAAACTCAATTTTCTCCATTTTGAATCGTAACCGAATTTTCCCAATTTTGAATCGTAACTGAAATTTCCCCATTTTAAATCGGAACTGAATTTTCCATATTTTGAATTGGAAGGGAATTTTCCCTATTTCAAATCGAAACTGCATATTACCCATTTTGAATCGCTACTGATTTTACCTATTTTGAATCCGACCTGAATTTCCCCCATTTTGAATCCGAACTGAATTTTCCCCATTTTGAATTGAAACTAAATGTTTAACAGCTTGCATCACGACTGAATTTGGAACATTCTAAATAAAAATTGAAGATTCAAACAATTTTATTTTAAATTAATTTTGAAATATTCTCAATCGAAAATAATTTTGAGCATTTACCACTTAACATTTTTTCCATACACGAATTACGCATAATAAACCTTGTTAATTTCCGTAATACTAAAAATCCTCAAAAATATGGAAATAATTTTAATCTAACTGTATTTTACGAAGAAAACAAACCATACTTTCACCATCTGTGGAATGTTCGAATTGTACAAAAAAGCATTTACATAGATTTTGGATACGTTTTCGCCAGTAATAAACGATACCTCCTGATCCAATTTAAAAAATCTCGCATACATACAAAGAAAAGTACTATTTAAACCTATTGAGTAAACCCGTCAGATATTAAGCCTCGTTACATTCAAATGAATGAAAAATCATCTCCCTCCATGCGGTACGAAAGCATGGAAAACACGGTAAGGAGAGAGTGACAGTAAACCAAAAAAAAAAAAAAAACCTCCCATTTTTTCTGTATCTCTGCCAAAAAAAGATGTATGAATGGCACAAGTTTGTGTCGTTTTAAAGAAGAATAAGTCAGGAAAGGAAGAAAGGAAAGGAAAAAAAGGGGTAGTAAATAGTCTCAAGATGCGTATCACGCACTACATCCAATTTCTCTCTCTTCCAAGCTCCTTTACGTACTTTATGCCCTATACATTTTTACACCCTCCAAAAGGAGACCTTTGAAACTCGGGCAGGAACCAAGTTTTCCCAAGTTTTGGCACACACAAGCCCCCAACAAAAAAAAAAACTTTCCCCCATCTTTCCCCCCCCCCTTCGTATACGAAAAGGTACTTTACTCAAGGCTAAATAATAACTAACTACCGTGAGGCACAGAGGGAAAGAGAGGGAAATTGTGGAGAGGAAAGTGTATGCACAGTTTCGACAAGAGATAACGTTTTATGGAAAATTGGCTTTGGATTCACTTGTCTTCAGATTAGCGGTGGAGATAAATAGGAAGAGCCTCTAACTATCTCTCTCCGAATCCCTCTGTCTTTCCCCCGAATCTTCCTTTAACACGGAGTTTCTCTGAGAAAACAACACGAGAAAGCCTTCGAAAGCCTAAGAAAGTGTGAGTCTTTTGGGAGCAAGAATGAGACCGAACTAATGAACATAATGAAACGGAATCAGGAGACGAGCAAGACATTTGCGCGGAGGAAGAGAATCCGGAAGGGAAATTGTAAGACGGAGCAAAATCCGAAAGGAACACGTGGAATCAGAGATTGCTACGAAAAACACGGAATTACTGAATAACAAGACGAGATAGAAATAAATGAAAGAGACAGAATGGGAAGAATAGCTTGAATTGAAACTGAGATTAAATAAGCGGAAATAATCCACAGACATGCAAAAGAGCACCAAGCGAATTGCTAACAGAGGCACAAATGAGGAGGAGAAAAATTAAGAGCAATTTCCTCAAACTGTGGCCAATCCGAGAGGAATTGCAAGAGAGCGACGGAAAAAGAAAGAGATAGAAAAAGATAGAGAGAGAGAGAGAGAGAGAGAGAGAGAGTGAAGGAAAGACAGAGGCAAGTGTAATGAAATAAGTCCAGGTTGTTTTCGCAATTTGAATATTTCACGCCATGATTTATGCCATCCAATCTCACTGTCAAAAGGAAGCAATTACCCGTGTAAGAAAGACTATGTTCAACTCGTGGGCTTGGATGGTACGATGAGGCGTAGGACGGGAAACCGGGAGAAAGAAGCTTAGTCACTGAGAGAAAGAGAGGGAACTGCAAATACGAGAAAATAAGAGAGATATAGGGAAAATCGAAGGACGAGAGAGAGAGAGAGAGACGGGAAAAAGTGTGGAGCCGAGAGTGAGACAAAGAGCAGGGGGAAGACAGAGAGCGAAGGCAGGCAGATAAATACAGAGATAAACAGAGAAAGGGACCGAGAGGAAAATATAGAGTGAAGGCACAGAGTAAAATTGAGAGAAAGAGACAAGGCATAGAGAAAACTAGAGAGAGAGAGAGAGAAGGCACAAAGAAAAATATAGAGACAAGGTACAGCGAAAAATAGAAAAAAGGATACACAGGGCACAGAGAAGAATACAGAAAAGAGACAGAAGGCAGATAAAAGTAGAGAGACAGAAGACAAAGAAAAATAGAGAGAGAGACAGAAGGCCCACAGAAAAGTAGAGAGAGATCAGGCACAGAGAAAAATAGAGACAGAAGGAATCGAGAAAAAGAGAGCAAGGCAAAGCACTGGGAAAAAGAGAGAGCAAGAGACTCAAGACACAGGGGAAAATGGAGACAGGCCCAAGGCACAAAGAAATATAGACAGAAGAGAGAGAGACAGAAGACAGAAAAAAATAGTGAGAAAAAAGGCACAGCGAAAAATAAAGAGAGACATGGCACAGAGAAAAATGAGAGAAAGAGACAGACGGCACAGAGAAAAAAGAGAGAAAGAGACAGGCGGCACAGAGAAAAAAGAGAGAAAGATACAGACGGCACAGAGAAAAAAAGAGAGACAGAAGGCACTGAGAAAAAGAGAGAGAAAGAAGGCACAGAGAAAAAGAGAGAGAAAGAAACAGAAGGCACAGGAAAAAAGAGAGACAGAAGGTGTATAGAGAAAAAGAGAGAGAAAGAAGCAGAAGGCACAGAAAATAGAGAGAGACAGAAGACACGAAGAAGAATAGAGGGAGAGACAGAAGGCACAGAGAAAAGTAGAGAGACAGAAGGCATCGAGAGAGAGAGACAGAAGGCATCGAGAAGGAGAGAGAGACAGAAGGCATCGAGAAGGAGAGAGAGACAGAAGGCACAGAGACAAATAGAGAGACAGAAGGCACAGAGACAAATAGAGTGACAGAAGGCATCGAAAAACAGAGAGAAAGAAACCGAAGGCACAGAGAAAAACAGAGAGAGACAGATGACACAGAGACAAGTAGAGAGAGATCAAGCACAGAGAAAAATAGAGAGACAGAAGGCATGGAGAGAGAGACAGATGGCACAGAGAAAAATAGAGAGACAGAAGGCATCGAGAAGAAGAGAGAGAAAGAGGCAAAAGGAACAGAGAAAAGGAGACAGAAAGACAAGGCACAGAGAAAGATAGAGAGAAAGACAAGGCACGGGGAAAAATAGTGGAAAAAAGAGAAATTTCAGAGACGGAAAGAGCAAAAGTAGGAGAGAGAAATGCTGGAAAAAGCTCCAAGTTGCTCCGAAGCGTGTAAGTTGTTCAGTCGTTGGAGTATCTCGGATCTTCTCCTCCTGCACATCTGATTGCACGTTAGTACTTGCGGCCTTTACGTCCTGTCTGGATGCACACAAAAACTTGTCCTTACTGATTTCTTGTGGGAGAAGTGCGTCTCCCTCCAGAGAGCCAGCTCCTTTTTTTCTCTCCTCTCCCCTCTTTCTGCATCTTCCTCTTGCATCCTACACATAATTAGACCTTTGCATGTGTCAACGAGGAGATGGGAAAGGAACAAGAAATGAGGGAATAACATTTTTTTTTTGTGGGAAGAAAAACACTTTTTAGTGAAGAATAAAATTCTTGTCTTCCCTTCCCCCTCCAAGTTTTTTCACCCTTCGCCTTCCTCCTCCACGTCTAACTCTTGGATGCACTTGTGAGCGGCATTTCTTGTCAATTATATGGAAATTCTTTTTGGGGTGGATGGGGACAGGGGGTGACAACGTGGCTTTTATGATCCTAAAATGATAATGATGGCGGGGATGAAGGGGTGGCATTCTCCGGTATGGCCCTGACCTTTACGGAGACACATATGACGCTCTTTTAGAGAGGAAAAAGGATAAAAAGGATTCAAGGGGAGGGAAAATACGAAAATTTATTCCGGGCGGCTGTTGACATCTTGAAAGGAAAAAAAAAAACGGCGGCAAAGAAGATCAAAAATATACGAAGATCTTTGTATATTTTTGTCTTTTAGTCCTTCCTTTATGGCACAAGAAACATGGTCATGCTGAGACATTAAAACATGCAATTATTATCATTTCACCAAAGTAACAATGTAAAATGGCAGTAATTGTGTAAATCTGTTGTAAACAGAATAAATATATGGAATGAAAATTGCAATGAAAAGAAGTCTAAAAATAGGAGTTATTATGTCACGATTTTGGGTATGAGAAAGTAATTGGAGAAAGCATTCTGCCTTGTCAAGACGTGCATTAAGGTTCCACGTGCGGAGAAAAATGTTTTTTCAAGGCATGGGAAAAAGCAGGAGAATGAATGGCGGAAATGCCTAAGTGGGTTTTGACATTGCAATATTTTTTTTCTGGCCAGTCACCATTCTTCGGCTCAGTAACTTTGGCTCGTAGAAAGTTTCAAGGACAGGCAGGAACGTGTGAGACAACAATGAATGAATGCACGAAGGTTGATAATGAGGAAAAAAGGAATGAAAAGTACTACGTAGAAAAGTACCATATTTCAGGAAAGGAAAGAAACCAAAGGAAGTCAAATACAGGAAAGCTGGTAAAGGAAGCAAAATCAATTATCCATCAATCACATGAAAGAAGGACCAATTTATATAGACATTATGAAGAAAAATAGAAATAAAGCACACGGCATCAAACTCCATACAGAAATAAGGACTAAGAAGCCATGGGCAGTAAAAAGCGAGACGAGCGGGAAATTCGAAAAGCAAACACAAGAAGAGAACATATGACAACACAGAAAATATAAAGAAGGGAAATGGTAAACATAGAAATGAAAAGACAAATCAAAAGGAAGACTCAAAATAGCAACGAGAAGGAAACTTCAAGCGCATAAAGTCACAATAAAATGAATTGAGAACGGCAAAATGAAAAACTGGGAAAGAGCAAATACAATTTACGGAGAGAAAGTCAACATGAAAAATAGAAAGTAAAATTTGAAACTAGAAAGTCAACATGGAAAATAGAAAGTAAAATTTAAAAAAAGTCTACATACAAAATAGAAAGTAAAATTCCAACTGAGAAACTCAACATAGAAAATATAAAGTAAAATACAAGACCAAGTCATAGAAGCAAAAAGAAAGTAAAATTTCAAAAGAGAAAGTCAGAAAATAAAAGAGAAAGTAAAATTCCAAAATAAAAAGTCAGAAAATGAAAGAGAAAGTAAAATTCCCAAAGAGAAAACAAGCGTATAAAATAGAAAGTAAAAGTCAACTAGAGAAAGCCAACATATAAAATAGAAAGTAAAATTCAAGCAGACAAAGTTATAAAAGAAAAGAGAAAGTAAAATCTAAAAAAGAAAGTCGAAATACAAAACTGTGAAAATAAAGTTCAAAAAGAGAAAGACAACATAGAAAATAGAAAGTAAAATTAAATAAGAGAAAGTTATAAAAGGAAAGCGTTAGTAAAACTCAAGAGGACAAAGACATAAAAGAAAAGAGAAAGTAAAAGCAACATGACAAAGTCGCAATAAAAAGAGAAGGCAAAATCCAGACGGAGAAAGCTAGAATAGAAACAAAAAACGTAAAAACAGATGGACGGTAAAAGTGAAAGCAAAGTTAGTAGCAGTTGAGGAAAAGGAGAAAACAGGGAAAAGAGAAAATATGAGGAATTGTACAACAACGACTTTCATAATTCTTTGCCTGCATCCACTTTTATGACTGCACTTACGTTGCTTTCTCCGCCTCGCCTCGTTTTTCTCCGCCGCTACACGAAAATTGCATACACCCATACATGCATATAGCCTATGCCCACTAGAATTTCCAAAAGTTATAGGATACTTCCGCTTGCCATGTAAAAAAAGCGTACATCAATAAGCTTAACATATACTCATATGTTTTGTTACATATTATACGGATAACATATTATACAAGAATTTTCTAACACTTTTCCTCTAGTTGGATTCACGTTTTTAGATACATACACACTACACACGTTTGTATACGAACATATGGTAAGCCATGTAAGCTTGGACAATAACAAGAAAGTGTATAAAAAAACGTAAAGTGGAATCTAAATCATATATAAATGGCCAAATCTACAAGTTTGCACGGACGGGCATGGCCATGGATTTATTTATATATTTTTGTTCCCTCACAAATAGCAAAAAATGTACAAAGAAGTACATTTTCCTTTCGCGTGGTTTTTCTATATTCAAGACATACGCTTGCTCTCCTTTTTTTCTATTCTGACACTCTTCCCCTTTGCATAATTATTTCCCTTGTTATTTCCATTGAAAGAGTTAACCCTTTGTTTTTCTCCAGCCTCGTCTTTTCTGTTTATTTGCCACCCTTTGCCTTACCTAATATTTTATTCTTGTGATTTTTCTCATCAGTTTACTCTTTGCAATAATGCCAAAATCCTACCGTCAATATTTCCTACATGTATTAGAAAAGAACAGGCAAACGTCTGCCTCCTTCAATTTGGACATACGGAGAAAGTTTTCTCTCTAAAAAATGCGTGGGTTTGCGTTGAGCGAAAAAAAACTTAATCCATATTTCCCAGCCGAGAATTTAGGTACATACAGAGAAAAAATTAAACTTTCCCTCCCTTTTTTTGTTACATTCGCCATTCCCGGAGAAAAAAATTCTTTTTACAGAAGGTTAAAAAAGGGAAATGGGTGCACTGTGCGTCTCTAACATCGCCCTCCTTTTTTTCTTAAGACAAATAACAGACACTCATAAGTTGCTGGGGTGAAAAATGGATTCAATAAATTTGTGGCGGGCCTTTTTCCTACTCCGTTCTTTCTTTTAGTTTTGCTCCTTTTTTATACTTCTTTGAGGAAACCAGAAGGCGCCTCAATTTTTTTCTGGAGCAGTAGAAATTCCCACAATTTCTCTCATTTTTTTCGCGTTTTTTATTATCAGTGTAATTCCCCAGTTTTTTTTTCTTCGGTGGGAATTCTGTATAATTTTTACTTGATGTATGCGATGGTAATGTGACTTTGTTTTTTAACGGGAAAGTGGTGAAGGCAAAGAACTAGAGAGAAAGCGAGGGGAAACAAAAGCAAAAGCAAGATAACGACAGAGAAAGCCTGGGTCAATGCAAAACGGAAAGTAAAGTGAAAACAGAGGTAAAATTAAAAACGAAAATAAAGGAGAAAGTAAAAGTGAAAAAAGAAAGCAAAGGCGAAACTAAAACAGAAAAAAGAGAAAATGAAACAGAAAGCAAAGGAAAAAAAGAAAGAGAAAGCGGAGGAAGGAAAGAAAGAAACATACAAGAAGAAATTGAAACCAAAAGCAAAGGAGAAAATTAAAAAAAAGCAAAGTAGAAAAGGAACGAAAAAGCAAAGTAGAAAATGAACGAAACATCAAAGGAGAAAATGAACGAAAAATCAAAGGAGAAAATGAAAGAAAGATCAAAGAATAAAATTACAGAGAAAGTAAAGGATAAAAAGAAAGAGAAAGTGTGAGAGAAAATGAAGCATAAAGCAAAGGAGAAAATTACAAAGAAAGTAATATAGAAAATTTAACAGAAAGCAAAAGATAAAATGAAAGAGAAAGCAAAAGAGAAAATGAAAGAGAAAGCAAAAGAGAAAATGAAAGAGAAAGCAAAAGAGAAAATGAAAGAGAAAGCAAAGGAGTAACTGAAAGAGAAAGTAAAAGCAAAAATGAAAAAGAAAGCAAACGAGAAACTGAAAAAGAATGTAAAAGCGAAAATGAAAAAGAAAACAAAGGAAAAACTACAAGAACTATTCAGAGAGAAACCAAATAAAAAAGTAAGAGAGCAAGAAAAAAACCAAATTTATACAAACTGGGACTTGAGGCATTAACATTAGTGATTTGGTCCTCCCAAAAATGGGTCTCATATGCACGTATAGAACCCCTAGAAAGGCTTGTGGGCGTCGTTAATTCCTTAATGATTTCACCCGCCTTTTGCCAAATGTGCAAAGCTCCTTTATTTTCCAGGGATTTATTTTTTCGCGCTCCAGATTTTCACGTCGTTTTGTTCTCAAGAATTTTTAAGAGCCATCTTGTCTGTTGGCGCTGCAGCGAAAAATGGATAATTTTGCCGTGTATTTCTACATTTTAAAACATTTTAAAAATGTTTGAGCTATTTCTGGACACTTTTTTTATATAAGGAAGCCACGTGGTTGTTCATATGTCTTTTGCTTTCGCCAAGAATTCCCAGCTGGAAAGCTGTAAATGTGATCTTGTACGTCTGGAGCTAAAGAGATGTGTTTCACGCCTGGAAACAAATTATTGGGATTTCCCCGATTCTCATGCCTCTCAGTCAAATGTGCTGAAGGCTTACAATCAATGAAAACGTTTTCTGGTCTTTCCAGCTGTAAAGAGAAAGTTTGGATGGAGGGGTTGAGCAAGAAAAATACACACCTTTTTATCTCTCTTCGGGGGAAAGAAAAATCCAGCTCCTTTTCTGCATTACTTCCTCCACGAGTTTTTCTATACTGCTTCGTCTTCGTGTTTCTTCTGCTCCATCAAATCGGACAAGGATTTCGTGGTTCCTCGTTCCTTCTCTCCAAGGCGGGAGATGAGGAGGTGAAGGAGGGAGTTTTCAAAACATTTAACAGACAGGAATGGGGGAGCCGTAGAAAATGAAAGCCTTTGTGGGGATGAGAAAAGGCGGGAAGAAGAGTGCAGGAAACCAAGCAAGAAAATCCGAGATATAGTTAACATGTAACAATTGGAATGTTCAATGCTCGAGAATGCGAAATATAGAAGACAAGTAACTATGCAGCTCAAGAAAAAAAGAAAAGTGAAAGACAGAAAAAAACGTCAGAGAAAGCTAAATAAAAAAGGAAGAAACGCGAAAGCGGGAAAAAAAACTGACAGCCAAAAATGCTTGAAAGATATTACAACAAAGGGCAAAACGATGCAGTCAGATAGCAATAATGAGAAAGCAAAAACAGAAAGGGAGAAAGAATTCAGGAGAAAACGGAAGGTGAAAGCGAGTAATTTAGAGATTAAAAGAATAAATAATTAGAAAGTGTGAAAGACAAAACTTAAAGTAAAAGCAAAAGAAAAACGAAATCTGAAGAGAAAGCACGAAAGTTACGAAAAAGAGAAGGCACCAAAATTAAGACAAAGAGAAGGCACGAAAATTAAGGCAAAAAGAAAGCACGAAAATTATGACAAATAGAAACACGAAAATTTAGACGACGATAAAGCACGAAAATTAAGCGGGAGAGAAAGAAAGACAATTAGCGGGAGAGAAAGCAAGAAAATTAGCGGGAGAGAACGCGATGAAATTAAGAGAAAATATAAGGGAACACTGAGAGAATTAAAGGAAAAAGACAAAACATGAGAAATAAAAAAGCTATTAAAAGGAAAATATGGGACCAAAATAAAAGGTAAAATATACGAATTAAAGAAGAACATTTAAGAGTAAATGCGAGAAAAAAAGACAAGAGAAAATTCTAGAATGAAAAAAAAAGAACATGCGGCAATTATAAAAGAAAATAAAAGAGAAAATGTGAGAATTATGAAAGAAGGAAATAAGATAAAAATATGAGAATTGAAAAAGAAAGTAAGAAATAAATTGGGAAATTTAAAACAAAACGAATCGGGAATATGAAAAAATAAGAACGAGAAAAATTGGAACAAAGGATTCGCAAAAGGAGAAAGTTGGACAAAAAGTAGAAATTTAGACAATGTGAAAATAAAGGGATAGCGGGCGAAATATGGAGAAAAAATGAAACCAGGAGATTCCCGCAGACAACTGAGCATGAGTCCCTCCGAACAGAAAGAATCTCTAAAAGTGAGCATAAAAAGAGAGAAAGCAAGTAGGAGAAAATCGGGAAGGGAGAGTAAAAACAGAAAATGAAAGCACAGAAGAGTTACAAGCTTGGCCGGAAACGCGAGTGTGTGTTTTATTTTTCCTGCGTTGGAAGGAACAACTTCTTTCCGCTTTTCCCCTTCTCTGCCTCCAACTGAATCTTCCCTCTATCTCTTTCTCTTCCTCAACGTATGTTGTTAAACGGACCAATACTTTCCCTTGCCAAGGTGATTTACTATGAGTAATATAGAGCCAAATGGGATGCCAAGACAGGTGAAAGGACGATTTTTTCCACCCACTAATGACTTCTCTCTCTCACTTTCTCTCTTGGTTTCCTCTTTTATTTTTTTCTTGGTCAGACTTGACTGATTTTTACTTTTCCCCCTTTCTCCACCCATTTGGCACGAGTCTGGGAGAATTTTTTCTCTTTTGTTTTCCCATCTTTTCCTACTAGACGGGGAAAAGACAAGGAGTAGCTCTTATGTATGTTCAAAAACGTTATTACGTGAAAAAGGACGGCATGAGGGGATGGTCCATTTTTACCCTTTTGAATTTTTTTTTCTGAGGATACTTTTTTTTTCCTGGTACGAATTGCGTGTGCTGGAAGGGAATGTGTGGTGGGAGATAGGAGCTAGATTTGTTAGTGACATGGCATTGATTTTGAAATTCCCGCTTGCTCTTCCTCGTCCCTCACACAGCTTTGTCACCTTCATCTTTATCTTGATCTATATCATCTCCGATTTCTCCTCCGAACTTCCCTTCTGGCTTTGTTTTGTGTTCCAAAAATTATATTTAGACCTTGACATTTTGTAAGACTGCATCTTGCCTGCTTATTTATATGCGCTATTATATTCTCTTTGGTATGCAGTTCTACCAAGGAATGATATCCGAAACAATATGAATTAAAATTCTAATTAAATTAATTGTTTTTCCTGATTAGGAATACAAATTCAAATTTTGGATATCTAAAATACAAATTCTAATTCCAATACAATTTTATTCGAATACTCATACATATATATACGTAATCAAATTCTTTTCGAATACTTGCAAAAATTTATTTGTAGTGCAATCTGGCATAATTTGAAGCTTAAGATAGACGCAAAATCAATACACAAAATAATAAATTGATTCCGAAACTCTGATTTGGCAAAAATCAATGCTTTTAGTAGTTTTAATTATAATTACTGTCAATTGAAAAAATCATTGTTGCAATTTGCAATACCTTGATTTTGCAAAAACAAACTTGCCCGAAGGCGGGAATTAGCAACATAATGAAAGAATTTTCGAATACCAATAAAGTATCGGAATCGAAATGTCAACTTTTGAATACGAATTTGAATTTCGAACGTATTTGTAATTATTCCAATTAAAATATTTTTCTGACAAAAATATGGAGATTAATTCTGATTAAAATACTGAAAAATATTAATACAATTCCGATTAAAATACTAAAAAATATTAATACAATTCCGATTCAAATACTGAAAAATATGAATATAATTCCGATTAAAATACTGAAAAATACGAATATAATTTCGATTTGAATTATATGAATAACGATTCAGATGTCATACCTTGATTTCTACATTAGTAAAGATTAAAGATGGTATTTTTGCCTACGTATTTTTAAATTTCCCTCGAAGTGATTATTCGGGTCGTTTTATGGCTTATTCACCAGCATCCTCGCGTGCGGGGCAAAGTCCATCTCTTGAAAAAGAGGACGTGGTCACGCAGAGGAAGGCCGTGAATGGAAGAGGGAAATGTATTTCTCATGCTTTTGAACACTATATATACGATTCAAACGTAAAACATGTATGTAAACGTATTATAGTATATGTGGCCTGTGGTTTTTTTCTACTGCATATATGTATGTACATACAAATGGGGAAAATGGGAAATAATCGAGTGGATTGTTTATGACGGAGGAAAATGCGAGGGGAGAGAGAAAAGAGTGGGAATGGAGAAAACAATGATTTAGGAAAGTTAAAATTTTGCGGTTCATAAACTTTTACGTTTCCGGAGATTTGAGGTTTTCAGCACTTTCCTAACAACTAGTGCATGAGGAGGAGGAGGAGGCAGGAGGAGGATGAGGAGGATATGCAATCAGGGATTTTCGTCTAGCAGAGAGAAGAACGGAGAGAGAGAGAGAAAGCCTGAAGCTATCATGCTTCTTCCCATGTTAATTTATTATTGGGTTTCTTCCTCATACCATTTATTTGGAAGCGATTTTGCTGTAGGAGAATTTGGAGAAGTGAGCGTTGGGAGAAAGTGGAAATTGAAAGAACATTGTGAGAGATTCTTGTAGGGAAATATACCTGGGGAATTCCCACGACAGTAGAGCGAGATGGCATTGAAAAGGGAAAATAATGAATTTGAATAGAAAACAAAAAATAACGTCAGTAAAGAGAAAGTGCGACACAAGTAGATCGAAAGCTAAGCAAAAGGAGAGAAAAAGCGTAACTGAAGGATTAGAAAGAACTTATACTGACGTAGAGTGAACTGGAGGAAAAATTAGAAAGTATTTTAGAGAGAAATAACAATTATACAAACGAGAAATTACCGGAGAAAGCAAGCAAAGTATTCCAAAAATAAAAAGGAAACATTCAAAACAGGATTGGTAGCATTCCCAAAATTGAGCGAAAATAATTACCCCAAAAATAGAAAAAGGAAAATGGCCAAAAAATAAAAGGAAGCAATATACAAACTTTGAAGTAAAATTATTTCGTGAACGGAAATAAATTAAATTTATTTATTTATACAATTTATTAAATTAATTCAAATTTCAGAAAAAGGCAGGCTTAACAATGACATAAAATTATTACATTTTTTCTATTCCATGTTTTCCCAACTTTTTCTGCTCCCTCTTTAGTCTTATGTTAAGGGGATTACTTCATTTTAGTACTATTTTAGTCTTATATTCAAGGGAAAAAATACATATATGATTGCGAATATTTTAGAGACTTCGAGAAACATCAATAGATAGATTGGAAAAATATGTTTTTAATGTCACGCGTACACGCCCTTGTTTTTATTTTAGAATTAATACCTGAAACGTCCAAGAGATAGATTGAAGATTCGTCCTCGAATGCTTTTATTGTTGCCAAACTTTGTTTAGTATTTAAACACTCGTTATTCCTTCAAAGAAAAGTACGCAAGTCCCTTTCCATCAATTCCTCCCTCGGTCCCTCTTTGGTGCTGTTCAAGAAAAAACAAGAGGGAGGGGAGAAGAATTTTAACATCGGACAAGGAATGTGTACACACGCTCATAGATAAAAGGGAGGACAGAGAGGGGAATGGAGAAAGGGGAACATTTTACTTAAGCAAATTGAGTCAAACGAAAAATACACTTTTTCTCCCAGCTAACACTTCATAGGAAGAAGGGCACCAGAGACGAAAGTTTATTTATGTACCGTTACTGCAGAAGCTGAGAGAGAGAGAGAGAACTGGAGCTACGGAGAGTGTGAAAGAGGACGAAATGGGAGAGCAACAGAAAGGAGGAAAGCGTGAGAGCGAAAAATAGAAAGATTGGGACAGGCTATATGAAGACATAGCAGAGCATGAGAGATGCAGTAAAAGTATGATAAGAGAAAAAATTCAAAAAAGAAAGAAAGCAAGGTCGAGAAAGAGACAAACTGTCAAACTCTAAGGAGCAAATTAAATGTAGTGAAAAGATCAAGTGAAGAAAAAGAGAGAGGCTGAAAGAAGAGGCACAAAGAGTAAAAGAGGAGAATCCGTCACTGGGAATAATTGAAGTGAAGAGAGTGAAAAATGGGGGAAAAATAAGAAATACAGAGAACGAGATGGAAAAGAAGGCATCAATAAGAAAGAGTATAAACAACGGGCAGAATACAAGCAACATAGAAATAAAAAGAGAAAACAAAAAATAGCAGAGAGCAACGAAGAGAATGGAAAAAAGAAAAAAAAATACACCGTAAATAAGAAGACATGGACGAGAGAACAAACAAGACAAATGGAAGGAAAACAAGAAAGCGAAAGAATGCACAAATGAGAGAGAAAGCGACAGAAAACAAAAGAGGAAGAAAACAGAAGAGAGAAAGCTGGAGAAAATAAACGAGAGAGAAAGCGGGAGAAAATAAAAGAGAGAGAAAACAGAAGATAAAAAGTGGGAAAAAACAAAATATAAAAATCGGGAGAAAACGAAAGAGAGAGAAAACAGAAGAGAGAAAGCGGGAGAAAATAAAAGAGAGAAAACAGAAGAGAAAAAGCGGGAAAAAATATCTAAAAATCGGGAGACAACGAAAGAGAGAGAAAACAGACGAGAGAAAGCGGGAGAAAACAAAAGTAAGAGAAAAAAGAAGAGGGAAAACCAGAGAAACCAAAACAGAAAGAAAGCGAGAGAAAACAAAAGAGAGAAAGCGAGAGAAACCAGTTGAGAGAGAAAGCGGGAGAAAGCCAAAGAGAGAGAGAAAAGAAGAGAGAAAGCGAGTGAAAACAAAAGAGAGAAAGCGAGAGAAACCAACAGAGAGAGAAAACAAGAAGAAAAAGAAGAGAGAATAATAAGAAAACAAGAAAAAGAAAGCAAAAATAAAAGAGAGAATAATAAGAAAACAAGACAAAGAAAGCAAAAATAAAAGAGAGAATAATAAGAAAACAAGAAAAGGAAAGAAAAAATAAACGAGAGAATAATAAGAAAACAAGAAAAGGAAAGAAAAAATAAACGAGAGAATAATAAGAAAACAAGAAAAGGAAAGAAAAAATAAACGAGAGAATAATAAGAAAACAAGAAAAAGAAAGAAAAAATAAACGAGAGAATAATAAGAAAACAAGAAAAAGAAAGAAAAAATAAAGGAGAGAAAGAGGCAGAAAACAAGTAAAGGAAATAGAAAAGATAGAGAGATTAGTAAAAGATAAGAGAGAGTAAAGAAGGGAAATAATGAGCAAGAGAATAGAACTAGAGATCAATTCGTGAGAGTGAGAGAAGGCCACAAAAAAGGAGACAAACGCTTGATCATTGTAAGTGGAAGGTATATAAATTTGAAAGGGAAAAGACGAGACACAGGGACAAGGCAGAGACAAACGTGTGTCGCGTGAACTTTTTTTTTATATTTTCCTCCTTTCCTTTCTTCCTTGTGTAAAGAGCAAAGAAAAAAATGAGATGTGGCAAAGATGAAGAGTCTTTTGAAGAAGACAACATCTTTACTATGAAGAACCTATCCTTCCTTGGAGGAATTCTTGTTAAATGCAAACGTTCGGATGCGGAAGAAAGGGGGGAACATTGGGGGATGAAAATGGTTTTTCTTTTCCTCTCTCTCTTTCTCTCTCTCGTTCTCTCTCTCTCTCTCTCTTTCTCTCTCTCTCTCGCTCTCTCTCGCTCTCTTGCTCTTCCTAGCTCTCTCTCGGGCTAAAGACAAGAGAAACGGAGAGAGTTTGTTCAAGAGTAAAAAAAAAAGGGGACATCCATAAAACTTTTTTTTCTTCGTGTTCAGAACATACCGCAACGCAAAGTTTTTCCTATCGTTTTTTTTTCAAGGGGGAAGCAAGAGAGTGTCTCTGGAGGGAAATTCAATGTGAAGCTTACCATCATTTAAAATCACAATTTTTGTCTTTTTCCCTTCTCCGCCTTTTTCTTCATTCACCCACACAACCCATTCTTTTCACCATTTACCTCTCCGCCGGGTGAAGTTAATCTGGTGGTGGGAAAAAATGGGGAATAATGAGCCGGGAGGCGGCGGAGGTGAACTTTTTCCCTCCCCGGAGAAGTTAAGGGGTTGAAAATGGGAAATGGATGGCGGAATTTAGAAGATTCTCTTCCGAGGCTTTTGTTCTGATCCTGAAATGTTTTCCGTAAAAATATGCATATTTCCACTATTTTTTCTTTCTTTCTATCCCATTTTTTCCTCTTACATCTCATTTCCTATTTTTTCTGCTTTCTCTCATTTTTTTTCGCAAGTCTCGACTTTCCCTTTTTGTATTTCTTCTTTCTATTTCTCTGTCCTCTTTTCTTCGCCTTGTCCCTTTCAAATGTTTCTTTTCCTAATCTTTTTTATCTTTATCTCCCTTTTCTTCTCCTCTTTCGTCATTATTACGCATATTTTTTAATCTTCTTCTTTATCTCTCTTTTCCTTTCCTTTTTCGTCATTCTTTTGTATCCTTTTTTATCTTCTTATTTATCCATCTTTTCCTCTCGTTTGTTGTTATTCTTTTATATCTGTTTTTATCTTTTCTTTTCTCTCCCTAGCATCGCCAGTGTCGTCATTCTTTTGTTATATTCTTTATCTCTAACTTCTTCTCCTTTGTCGTCATTCTTTTGTTATCTTCTTTGTCTCCCTTTTCTTCTCCTTCGTCATTATTTTCTTACTTTTTTATCATCTTCCTTCTCCCTCTTTTCCTCTCCTTTTTCATCATCGTTTGGTATCTGTTTTTATCTTCAGCTTTATCTCTTTTTTCCTCTCCTTTTTCATCATTCTTTGGTATCTCTTTTTATCTTCAGCTTTATCTCTTTTTTCCTCTACTTTTTCATCGTTCTTTGGTATCTCTTCTTATCTTCTTCTTTATCCCTCTTTTCCTATCATGTGTCGTCATTCCTTTGTATCTTTTTTCTCCCTTGTCTTGTCTCCTTTCTTCATCAGTTTTGTCTTTTTCTTTACCTTTTGCCATCATTTTCCCAATTCATAATATTTCCCCAGATTTCTTCGTTTCTTTCCCAAATGCTTTTCTAATTATTTTTCATTTTGACGAGATTTTACTTTGCAATATGATTTAATTATTTAAAAATATGTTTGAATTTCACGCCATTGGAAAATTATTGTGGACAATTAATAACGAAGAGTTTTCAAGAGTTAGCATGTAAACCTTATATTACAGCAAGGGAAATAAAGAAAGCAAATGAAGTAATGTGTTTTTGATCTTTTTCGTGGAAATCTCTTTGCGGAATAAGAAAAGACCGGATAATTACCAGGCAAATATGGCATTCCGCGAACCACTTTTGCTGTTTCTTTTGAACTTTAGACAGAAACGAGGTTCACAGAGGAATTTTAGTGGTTTATGCATCTGTAATTGCGCAAGGTGGAATTGCATTTAAAATTAAATTGCGGTAGTGGCTTTGCATGCATACGAAGAAATTCCCTTTTGGTTCAAGGCCCACTTTGAGGCGGACCACTTTCATTTGCAAAGGAATGAAGAAATCCTTTGCGTATGTACATACATATATAATTACACGTGTATACGATATAATATAAAATAGAATATACATATATGTACGTACACATGTATATATACATATTCTACTTTGCGTGGAAGTAAATCCCTTGACCAACAGGAAAAGCTACAGGTTGATCAAATTGTAAAAGGCATAGGAAAACCTATTTTTTTTAAGATAGTTTCCAAGGCAGCAAATCTAAATGCACGGCCTAAGCCTTTACAAGTGCAAGCTGAGAAATTATGCCTATATGCATTCCCTTTTTTCTGGCTATATTTTCCTCTTTGAAAGACGATTAATTCCCGCCCTAATAAGCTTGTTTTGACGCGCACGTCATTTTTTTTGTTGCAACCCAAGGAAACGTATGGAGAAGCAGAAGGAAAACATGGCTTTAGAAAATACTCGGAAATGCATTTTGTAGATGAGAAGATTGTCCAGAGCTTCACAATGTTTACAAGTGATCTTCCTCTCTGATGGTTTTTTTTTTGTTTGGAAAGAAAAAGAGGATGCGGACGGGTAGAGCTTAAATAAATGATGAAAACAACGGGTACACTCACAGCCTCTGATGCTTCTGTCTGTCTTGGACAGGCTCGGACAAACGCTTTTTCTCTTCCATTTTTTCTTTTGTTTTTTCTTTGCCACTCATTATTTTTCTTCAGATTGGATTCAAAAATCTTTCTTCACGCCTTGCACTTTTTTCTTTTTCTCATTGCCGATCTTTCCTGGATTTTCGATTTTATTCTTGTTCGTTTTGTCTTTCATTTTTGGACCTCTTAGCCCTTTTTCCGCATTTCCCTGCATAATCATGAGACCATTAATTCTATCCCACAGATTTCCTCTCGGCACTTGTCCCCATGTCAACTGTATGAAATCATTCCTTATTGCATCTCCCTTTCTCTCTCTGCCTTTTTCATCATCTGTACATGATTCATCTTTCAAAATTAAAAATTCAAGGCAGGTTCACTCACCTCCTTCACTTCCCTCTCCGACGGCTTTAAAAAAGCTCTGTTGGAAAAGACAAATCTTTCTCACTTCAAACCTTTTTCTCCAATAAAGACTCAGACGCATACAAGTGTGACGAATGAACCTTCAAAAATCCCCCCAAATTTTATTTCATGTTTATTCTTCTTAACCGACAATTATTTCCTTGAACTTGGAAAATTCGTTTCAAAAGGGATTTACAGATTTTTTTAATGGGCACATTGTACCGTAGTATTTTTATTTGTTTTAATGAATTGTAATGCAAAAAAGGGGAGAAAAACGCATATTTGACAGGGTTTTGGGGAATAATAACAATTGTAATTTTCAAAGTAAAAGCCTTTCCCCCTTTTTCAAGGACGCAGACAAGAAAAGGGATGAAAAATGGGATTTTTCCCGGTCTCTCCATTTTTTAAGGGGATTTAGTAGTATTTGGGAGAGTTGGAGTGCTCCTGGGCCTTTTGCAAAGGGGTTGGAACGGAGCTCATTAAAGGGAGCCGGAACATGGACAAATGAGTTGGATCTGGGCAAGAGCGAGACTAATTAAGGCTCGTCGTCCTGGCGTGACCAATTAATCTTGGGCATTGGGCAAATGCAGAGGAGAAAGAAAAGGAAAGAGAGAGAGAGAGAGAGAGAGAGAGAGAGAGAGAGGGAAAAAATGGGAAAGAGAAAAGAGAGAGAAAAAATGGGAAAACAAATGAGTTGAATAAAATCATTCATAATTGCTCCGTTTTGTACTCGCCCGTCCTTCAAACAAAAAAGTGGACACATTTCCACTTTTTTGTCCCCCCAAAAAATCCTCTTGTCATGTTTCTTTCTTTTTTTTAAATTCCGCGGTCAACTCTTGATTCCAGAAAAAAGGGGCTTAAGCAAAACACGTGTCAAGGTCTTGTTCCCTGTCAAGAGAATCCAGTCATGGTGCACCCAAATTTTTTTTCTCCAGCACACCCAATCCCCTTTAATGGGGAAGGTGGGCTTTTGGTGGTAAGGAGTGCCTCTTTGACTGGAGAAAAATTGGAGCTGGAGAATTTCCGGGACATGCAAAATATGCATGCGTCTTTATTTTTTTCGTCTCAATTTCCTTCCGTTCCCACTGCCCGCCTCTCCCACCGGAATCTCCCGCCCTTTTGCAAGGTAATAAGACGCATTTTTATGCGTCCGAAAAAAAGTTTTTTTTTGGGCTTAATTAATGCGCGTATGTGACACATGAATCCACATTTTCCGGATTTTGCCTCGTAAAACAAAAGGTCACACAGCGGTGTGCCTTTTATGAGATATTTTTTATTTTAGTCGGGGACAGCTAACTGGAAATGCGGTCAGTTTTCTTCCGTCGCGTGCGCCTTTAAAGGGGAAAATCAGAAGTAAAATGCCAAAATATTCACATAAAAATGATTATGTCATATCAAGTGTAATTTACACTATTTGAATCTCAAAACAAAAATTGAATGGCTTTAAACTTATTTACTGTTTCGAGCAATGTTACATTCTGCATGGTCTATGGCTTCACCTGCCATTTAAATCGTTCAGTAACCTTTATTCAGATCCAAATGGAACTTAATAGAGAATAATAATAACCTTTGAAAGAACAGGTACATAGAGCAGGGGGGAAAGAAGTGGGGAAGGAATAGAATTTGTGGAACAAAGTCAGAGTCAAGTCATAACAGAATGATTGCGAGAGAAAGGAATCAGGATTTCAAACAGGTGGATAGAGAACGAAAGAAAGACTAGAAAGTATCACAAATGGAAAACGGTATGCAAGGAGTGAAGAAAAGAGAAGGGTAGAGAAACAAAGGCAAAGGGAAAAATATACGGGCAATGGAAGAGAGAAATAGAGAAAGTAATGCGGAGAAAGAAAGAAAAAGGGATAGGACAAGACAGAAAAGACTGGAGAGAAAGGGAAAAACGAAAAGGGAAACAAGAAAAAGGGAGGAAAGAGAGAAATGTAAAGGAAAGAAAGAGAAAGAAAAAAGAGAAATGCAAAGAAAAGAAAAAGGGGGGAACTGTGAAGAAAAGAAACAGAAATCTACGAAATAGAAAAAAAGAGAGAGAGAGAAATGTAAAGGAAAGAAAGGGAAACGAAAGAAAAGAGAGAAATGTAAAGAAAAGTAAAGAAAGAGAAATGTAAAGGAAGGGAAAAAAACAAAAGAAAAGAGAGAATGTAAAGAAAAGAAGAAGATAAGAAAGAGAGAGAGAAAAAAAAGGAAAGACAAGGGAGAGAGAGAAAGGGACGGAAAAGAGAGAGAGAAAGGGACGGAAAATAGAGAGAGAAACGGACGGAAAAGAGAGAAAGAAAGGGACGGAAAAGAGAGAAAGAAAGGGACGGAAAAGAGAGAAAGAAAGGGACGGAAAAGAGAGAGAGAGGAAGGGAAGGAAAAAATAAAGAAAAGGGAAGAAAAGAGAGATAAGGGAAGAAAAGAGAGATAAGGAAAGAAAAGAGAGATAAGAAAAGAAAAGTGAGATAAGGAAAGAAGAGAGAGAAAAGGGGAAAAAGAGAGAGAAGGAAAGAAGAGAGAAAAGGGAAAAAAGAGAGAGAAGGAACGAATAGAGATAAAAGGAAACAAAAGAAAGCCAGAAAGAGAGGGAAAGAAAGAGAGAGAGAAACGAGGAAACAAAAAAGCGAGAAAGGGGTAAAAGAGACAAACAAATCGCGAAAACAATTTAAAAAAAAGAGAAACATAACCAGAAAAAAACAGAAAGCAAGATAGGAACGAGAGAAACCCTAGGAAGAGGAAAGCAAAGAGAGTTAGAAAGAGAAAAATCGGAGAGAAAGGTAGGAGTAAAGTAATAGAGGATAAAGAGAGGGAAATCCACAAAAACCAGAGACAGTCCTATGCGTGATCTTCAATGGAAGGAGGTGGGTCTATTCTAATGTGCGTTAAATGGGGGTAATTAAGGAAGTTCAAGGAAATAATTAGGGGTTTTGTGTCCCAGTCACTCTCACTGATTTGGGGCTCACATGTCCGTGAAAAATCCCGATAATTGCCCCACTGCACAACTACTCCTAAGCTCATAATTTAGTAGGCGTGAGGAAATCCAAAGGAATTAAAGTAACCAGGGAAAAGCCTGAATTCACCGGTTCTGAAAATGCATTTACTCTCATATAAAAAAAACGTTCTTCCCCATAAACAATAATACAGCTCGTATGCATATGGAAGCACTCTATAGCGTGAAAAACCACGTTAAAGAGGCCTGGCTTTATTTATAAATTTTTTTTTTAAATATAAAAAAAAGCTCTTTAAGAGAAGTAAATTTTTGACAGATGGGCTCGTCCGGGATTTAAGCCTTCATGGCTATTTATTAATCCAAGGATATATTTTACATTTTGTGACAAGTCCTCCCCGTCTCCTTTTTAACTGATTACATGATTATGAAGAAAAAACTGAAACAAATGTGGGTGCTGGTTTTCACGGAGGAAAAAAAAAAAGGGAATGGGATTTCCATGTAATTGCGTGTGTTGCGTGTGAGTACAGAAGAAAAAGGCATGTTGACATGTGGAGGTGATTGTGCCTTTTTTCCCTATTTTTTTCTATACCCATAAATATGTATGCCTAAGTATAATATAGTTTGTTCGTCTATTTTGAAAGTGTAGAGAAAAAAAAAGGATTTTTGACACAGTCTTTCACACTTGCTTTAATTGGACTTTGAGCAGGTTCCAAAATGCTCAAGTGTGCAAGAAGATGGGAAAAAGAGGTTTTGTATGGAGTCAACGAGATGTGTAATAGCTTTTCTTCATTCCCACCTGCCCTCAAGCATAACATGGAGGAACTGACAAAAAATAGACGAGTGTCTATGTTTTTTCTTTGTCTCTGGGGACCTAATGGAGACGTGTGTGAAGAGGGGGAAAAAAGGGTGCAAGTGTCAGGTTAAATTTATTCTTGGAATTATTACTCTATTCTCGTTCTCATTGTGTAAATAGGCAGGGCCATTAGGTGTATGGATCCATGAGGGAGATGGATATATTAATTATTGCAGATGTCTGTGAAAAGGTTGTCGCGGATATTGGGAAGCTTCCATGAGTGGCAAAGGGATAGAGGGATCATTTTATTTATGGAGGATGTTACTGTAGACAGAGATAGCCGAGACGAAATGAAATAAATGAAGAGACGACAATTTGCAAACGGAAGGAGAAGAAGGAGAGAAGAAATTTCGCAAAAGGAAAGAGAAGAAAGAGAGAAGAAATCTTTCAGAAGCAAAGAGAAGAAGGAGAGAAGAAAATGTTAAAAATGCAATAAAAAAGATTCGAAATTTTTCAGAAGCAAAGAGACGAAGGAGAGAAGAAATTTTTTAAAATGCAATAAAAAAGAGAGGAAAATTTGCAAAAGGAAAGAGAAGACGAGAGAATAAATTTAGCAAAAGGAAAAAGAAGAAGAGAGACGAAATTTAGCAAAAAAAAGAAGAAGGAGAGAAGAAATTTAGCAAAAGAAAAAAGAAGAAGAGAGAAGAAATTTAGCAAAAGAAAAGAGAAGAAGGAGAGAAGAAATTTCGCAAAAGGAAAGCGAAGAAGGAGAGAAGAAATCTTTCAGAAGCAAAGAGAAGAAGGAGAGAAGAAATTTTTAAAAATGCAATAAAAAAGAGAGGAAAATTTGCAAAAGGAAAGAGAAGACGAGAGAATAAATTTAGCAAAAGGAAAAAG
>JAQGBT010001402.1:0-32495 GCA_034698585.1 Disparrhopalites patrizii | reverse complement strand
ACATAGACGAAAATGGTCAATTTTTAAAGACCGGTAATCTGGTCGATGGTCACCTCAAAAGTGCGCAATGGTCACCCTGGTGACCAAAAACCCCCTCGTGGGCACTCCTGCTCTAGATCCACACAATAAAATTACCTTTTATTTCATTCTCCTTATTTATATGGGTTATTGGCCGCAAGGGGGGAATATCCTGTGCAAACATCATTATTTTCAGAATTCCTGCACTTCATCACCTCCGCATCTACCAGTCCCTTCAAATGGGTTGAAGTTGAAAATCACGAGCATCCCCATGTATCACCGTCCCTCCCACAAAAATGTCCAGAAAAAGTAAATTTAAAAAAAAAAAGTCCCTGTAAATAAACAAAATTAATTACCCTCCATCAACATGTACGTGGCTTCTTCAACTTTTCACAGTGACCCATTTTATCCTTTAGATAACATTTGTCCGACTCCACGTTATCACCTACACATCATTTATAATGGACATGAGCTTACGATCATTTGAATCACTGATCAAAAAATAGCTCCATGAAAAGGAAATTTATATATACGGAGATACATTTTATCCAAATGTAAATACATAATATAATATACATTTCGTCTATGAACAAGTGCTACTCTGCTCCTTATCTATTTCAATCCATGGTTATCCTCCCAATTCACACGGCTCGCCCTCAGTACGAGCGCACCACGTCTCTCCTTTATGCTCTACTATTCCTACGTTTTTTTTTTTTTTCTCATTGCGATTTTGTCGGGGGGAGTGTTGCGAGTGACTCCTTTATAGTATACTACACACGTATATCTATGCACCGTATGTACTACGTATATATACTCTATATAACACTATAGAATCACACATTTAATACCTTCATTTCATTTCAACGAAAAACACCACTATACAAGATACTAGCCTATAGTATGTAGGTAGGTCGGACGATGAGGATATATGAAGGATGAACGAGAGTGAGACAGTGAGAGAGTGAGATAGGCAAAACGAGGATATAGTCTATAGTCTATACAAAGGTCTGTATGTAAAACGAGGGCGAGGGCATGTATACAGAGTGTGTGTGAAGGTGTAGACGAGACGTAAAAACGTAAGCCCAAGCAGAGGAATAAAGAGTATGAGCCTCTCCCGTATGCCGTATGTGAGCCCGCTCACTCTGGACTCCTTTCGTCGACTCTGGGGCTGTGCGTAAAACGAACGTGACGTTGCAAACGTATGCACGTCCTCGTGCCTTATGTCCTCCGATGATTTCACCATTTGTGTATATTTCGCACGGGGGTCATACATACCCCATATGAGTATGTTCGTAAGCACGGTCAACCTTTACCTTCTCTGCTATACATACGTTCTAATATAGGCATAGTGTGTGTACTTTATATAGTGAAAGCCTTTTTAAGCCTTTGACTTCCCTACTTTACACATCATACATACGCTGTAAAAGAGGTAGTTGAGTATTGAGGAAAGTGCGTGCCCTTTATAGGGATATCCTTTAAAGAGTCAGAGAGAGAGAGACTGGGAAAGAGAGGGAGTGAAGGAGAGAGAGAGAGATAGAGAGAGAGAGAGAGAGAGAGAGAGAGAGACTTGTGTGTTGTGGGAAAAAGAAGTGGAAAAAAAAAGTGTTGGGACGCCTGCGTGTTGGATTTGTTGGGAGAGTTGGTTGATGTTGAAAATGGCTTCAGCGAAAATTTTTGGACGAAAAGCCCTCTCAGTCAGTATACAGATGTAGACGACTCGGCGATGAGTGCCGTTGTTATTAGTGCTTTAAAGACGACTCAATTGAGCACGATCCCTGACTCTTCAAGAACAGCTCTGAGTGGACTAAGTAACCCTACTAGGAAGTCTCCTACTCGGACTACTAGAACTACTAGGAAAAAGGGTACTACTGGTAGTAGAAGTAGTGGTGGTAGTGTCCTTGTAATAATAATCAGAAGAAGAATTGATGGTGTGACTCCTGGTAATATTAATATTGTTGGGATTGGTGAAAAAATCCAGAGTGTGCCTCGTGGTGTAGTGGTCGTAGTGGTGGTGGTTCTTCTAGATTGTGAAATATTATTATTGTTCTCCGTGACTCGGGAATTCTTACTAGTGGTTTCGGATGAGTCCGTGGTGCGTGCTGGGTCTCAGGATGAGGATCATCATGAGGTGGATGATGATGAGTGTGGAGTGAGTGGAGAAAGTTTGAATTTAATGAGTAATGGTGCTAAGAGTAATAGTAGTGTCGTCCGAGTCCTACAAAGACCACATCAAGCTCCAGATCCACCACCACCAGCAGCAGCAGCCCGACTACCACTACCATCACCTCCAGCAGCAGCCTCAGTGCCCAGAAGCTCGGCTAGAGCCCATCTCCTCGTATCGGTACATCAGGAAGAGGAATCAGGAGGAGAGGAGGAACATCAGGAAGCAGGGGATCGGGAGGAGGAGAAGGCGGTGGAGCAGCAGGAGCAGGAACCACATCAAGGTGGGCCAACAATGACAGTGAATGTGACAAGTGGCTCAACTGGAGTAACTCAGAATAATAATAGTCATCATCACCACCACCACCATCATCATCAGTATCATCAGAATCATCATCATCCTCAGCAACAAATCAACAAAGCGACAGTGTTGACGACGAGCAAGCCAGGCCAAGTAGGGATGACCATGACGATGGCCCCTGTCTCTACATCATTGGCAAGTATGAGTCCAGCTCCGGCTAGCACGGTCGTAGGTAGTAATAATAATACGCTAGTGTTTAATAATAATGTTAATAGTCTTGTTGAGAATCCATTATTAACGAGTTCTCAAAATGTAATACCGAATATTAATAATCATTTACATAATCGTTCTTCGGATTCAGATAGTGGTGGTAAAACTGTCCTCGTGAATAATGTAATTCCTCATAACTCGTCTGGCGGGACACCCAACGGCCTTCAGAATTTGGGTGTTCACAGCGCGGGAGCTACAACCACTAGTAATAGTGTACTCACACCTCAACATTTGGCTGCGATGACCGTCAATGTGACAGGGACAACTGGTCCAGGAAATCCGAATCAGCATCAACAAACTCTAGTGATTGGAAAGCATCCAAATGCTGGAATTGTGACTACACAGCAAAATACCTCTTTGGCTAGTGTCAATCCAGCCTGTTTAGGAACTACTTCAAGTGGAGTGAATTCTGCTCCATCCCCGACTATTATTAGTACAGCTGGTGGTGGGATCCGGATTTTAAATATGAATATGAACGCTGTGCAAGCTGCAGCGACCGTCGGTGCTGGTAGTCCTGCAAATGTCCAGACGACGGGAGCTGCCGGAGTTCCGACCAATGCCGCTCAAAAATCTTTAGCCCCGAGGATGATTATCAGCCCACAGATGATTGGTGCTAGGCCTGGTCAGCCAGGGGTAAGGATGAGATCTATTTTTTCTTTTATTACTTGTGTATCTTAACGATTTTTTTTCTCTTTCTTGTAAATATTACATCAACTTCTTAAATTGCCTCTTTGGTTTTTTTTTTACTTCCTTCACTTTTTCTGTTGTGTTGTACTGGTGTATTGGTTCTCGTGACGTGGTTTTGGTTGTATTATTATTACTACCTTTTTTTATATTTCTTAGATGTCGAGGCATTTTTATATAATTCGTAGTACTTTTTAGAACATTTGCCATCTATCTTCGCGAGCAGCATTTCATGTACTTAAATAGTGGTATATGCTGTCGGGTTACGGCAAAATCAGCTCCATACGTTCCTTTTAATATATATTTCAGTGTGACCTAGTAGATTGTAATTTATGTGTACGGCTTTACACAACTTTTTTATAAATCATTATTTTGTTTTTATTACTGACAAATCATCTGAACCCACTATTCTCCCTTTAAAAGTAGTTTATACTTTTTTTGCCCTTGTACTGGTAACTTTCTGTTGCACAGCTCAAAATATCTGCATTATCGTCTGAATGTGAGTTATTTTTGCGACGCATTCTATACTTCCTGAAAGGTTTGAAAACACGTTTGTCCCCGTTTCCACTTATTTCGTATTTCAATCATTATTTTGTGAACTTGTTCAATTGTTCTCATCTTCGAAATAGTGTTTCATGTATTTTAAGAGGCGGGATGTTTAGTATGGTTGATAATGTTGGAGTGAAAAGAAACGTGGTTGTGCATGAGAGAGTCAAAGGGCTTCTGCGAAGTTCCTGGTTGAGGACGAGAAATAAAGCAAGGAAAGGGGAAGCTTATTTCATCTGCTGGTAGGATACGATACGATTATCACTGTTCTGAAGCAGCCTCATGCGCTCTCGCAGTGTAGCAGACCGACTGTAGTAAGCAGTACTTGCAAAAGGCGGGAGTTTACTTGCACCTCAGCACACATGTTGCACTTAGTAAAAATGAAAAAGGACGTTTAACTTTATTTATTTTTTTAGTTTACAAATCCTCATAGTTTGTAATAATTTTTTCATTAATTTTAACACAAAAAACTCTGATCCGACTTAGTGAAAGATGCGGTGTGTTTGCATATACGTAAATTATGTTCTTACTTTCTAATATTTAAATTATTCTAGTTTTCGTAGCGGGCTGTCCGTTGTCAGTAGCCTGACCTTGGCCCTGTTATAATAAATAATAATAATGACCACATTTTTACCATCTCGTATCTTCATGAACGTTAAGTATTATATGTATTTCCGCGACTTTTATTATGAAACGCGTCGGTTAGTAGTTTAAAGTAAATTACAGTATTATCATTATGTAGCCGTTAACCTACCATTTATTTTAATCTTGTTTTTTTGTGGTTAAAAATGTTTCCACTCATTATTGGATTTGCGTTATTATTAACGCAGGTTCAGGAATATCAGTCTGAATTCTCAGAGTTTCTTATGCTCAATTATAAACAAAGCGTAAATGAGGACTCGGGGAGTCGTGAAGACGACTGCGTTGGGGGCGAGGATGATGACCCAATGTTCTCAAAAGAGCCTGAAGCTGATGGTTTGTCAAAAGATGACAGACAAGATGATGTTGAACAAGGCCCTGTTTCGAGTGGGAAATCCTCAACGACTGAAATTGTTGACCACACTGAGCTAAATCTTGATCCTAATTCCAAACTATCCGATTCGGAATTTTTTCCTGTACCACCATCATTGACCTTGACTCCTCCCGCAGTGGAGTCTCCTCAACTCTCACCTGAGAAATCTAATTGTTCGGATACGATCAATTTCCTTCAAGCCTTCAGTTCAAACCCCTATGATTGTGAACAGCAGTCTGAATCTGAGCAACAATTACCTGATGAATCTGGGTGCTGTAGTAACAGTAGTACAACACATAATAGTGAAAATAGTGAGGGTATGCTACATAGTTTGGTAGATACAGCTAGTGCTAGGCATAACAGTAGTGATGATAATGACGCACGTAGTGCAAACAGTGATAGAAATTTTACCGAATCGACATTCTATGGTGCCTCACAAGAAGTTCATGACTCTGATGCGTATATAAAATCGTCAAAATGTAATAATAGTGATACTTATACGAGTACTGAGTTACCTCACAGTTCATCAAAGTTACCTCAGTGTCAGTCAGCTGATCCCAGCATTGCTGAGGATGTGTCATTTAGTCAGGAGTTTCATCATCACTCGGATGCTGCCGGTGTGGACATGGAAGTTGCTGAATTATTGTATGATAGTAGTGGTGAGTCCGCTAGAGCAGACGAAGTGACCAAAGACTTTAGTAGTATTAGCAATGAGAAACAACCCGGTTTTCCACGTTCTCTTCCTCAATTTGATACGTCTGCCACTTTAACTGTACCGCCGTCAGTTAGTCAGCCTGAACATGAGAACCGGCAAGCTTTCCTCACCGCATCCCATTCCAGTACATGTCAATATTCCCCCTCATCCTTTCCAGCTACGCTCGCTGCTCCTATTGAATCCTCATCCTCAGCCTCGTCATTCATGGGTGCTACCCGAATGAGTTCCCATTCACAAAATGAGCAGGCAATTCATTTCCCGATTCACATCCGTGTTCCGCCTCGTCCCCAGCACCAGCTTTACACCTCTCATTTACAACCACCTCGTCCTCTTCCACCTTCCAGCCAGCAGCAGCAGAACATTTCTAACAAAATGAACGCAGAGTACAAAACGAAGTGTTTTACTAGTGATGCGCAGTTGCAATCACAGTTTTTACGTTACAATCAGCAACATCCTATTCATACCTCAGCTCCTAGTGGCAGTAGCAATAGTAGAAGTAAATATACAAGGGTATCACCCATTAGTCAGAATCATCATTCAGTTTTCCCGCATTATTCTTTCAATCGAGCCAGGGGGAACTCAGGGTACAGTAACCCTAGCGGTACGTATGATAGCGTAGGGCCTGGTGATCATTCTAGTCTACCTAATGTACAACAGCCACGAAGTGCTAATTTTCCATCCGTATCTTATTCTTCTGCGAGACCAAATGTGCCTACTTCAGGTTGTGATTATTATAATCGTCCTAATTCCTTGACATCATCACCTGTACATCCTTCTTATCCTTTTCATCCCCCCACCGGACCAACACAACATCAACCTGAGCATTCATTGCAACCCCAAGTTCAAACACAGAGTAATAACAGAAACATTCCTTCTCAACAACCTCCTCGTAGTAATCCTATAGTCTCCCCTACAAGACCTTCCAGGGCACCCTCGCCAAATTCCTTTGGTATGAATGCCGGTTGGATGTCGGTGTCACCTAATAGTAGTTCTGGAAGTCTTTCTAGTAATAGTAATGGCACCGGCCCAAGCATGAATAAGAGTGGTAGTGTATCAGTAAATAGGTATGGACAAACAAGAGAAATGGCGGGAAATTTTACGTCAAAGTATCCCCACATTAGATACCATTCACCTGTAGGACCAGTTCCTTCTCCTCAAACATCAGCTTCCCCTACAATGATCTGTCATTATCTCGGACCCGGTGACAGTCATCGTTCAGGGGTTGGGGGCAATAGCAACGTCATTCACATGGGTGGTAGTGTAAATAATGTTAATAATGGCAATCGGTATGCCAGTATTCCGTCTCGTCATGAACAAGGAGTTATTCACCCGAATTCACTAGTCCCAACGAGTGGAAGCAGTAGAGTACAAAGTAAAAATCATTCGCGCTCGTCCTACCCGCAACAGCAGTATCATAATACATCTGGGCATTATGGCAATAGACCTTCATTAGGAGGCCAGTACAATGTGCAAAACCAGTCGCAGTATTTTCAAGGGGGTGGAGGTCAGCTAGCAGTAAGTAACCCCAATTGCTCAGCATCAAGTAATGGACCATCGCAAGCAGGGTATCCATTAGTATGCAGAGTGAGTCCAATTAGAACTAGGTACGACGATGCAGCCAATTTTCGTGTCAACTCGTTCTCTCACAATCAGTCCTCATCACAATATCCGTCACTACCACCGCCTCATCCTATCCCTACTGGTTCCGTTGGAACAGCTCAGGACCCGAATTTTTCTTCTACTAATTACCAAGCACTAGGGGCAGGGAGACAAGACTGTAATTACCCGTACGAGAGCCAGTACAGTGACGCGAGGAACATAAGGACGGTACGTCAAGTTTTCTTCTTCGGATTACTAATGGATGTTTGCTTTGTATGTGTTGTGCAGCAAATCACTCTGCAAGCTTTGCCGGGGCTTCCGCCAGGGGCACAGGGTCCTCATCTCCTCGTGAAGACGGAGAATGGACAGTACCAACTTCTGAGAGTTGGAATGTCCACACCATCACAGGCACCACCCACTGCCGCGTCTGGCACGAATCCTTCGAATCCTCCTACTCCTTGTCCTAATACCACCTCAATTGCACAGTCATCCTCTACTCCCTCCAATATTTCCTGTTCGGTCGCCTCATCTTCCACGGTGATGACAACATCATTACAACAGCAGCAATCCAATTTGACTGTGGCAGGAATGACACCTACGAACAATATTGTAACAAGCAACACCTCTGGGACAGTTTTAAATTCAATAATGGGCAATGCTGTTGTGAACAGTCCGAGACTACCGATGACGACGGGCAACCTCGTACATGCTAATAATATATCGGCAGTTCCTACTGCATCTTCAACTTCTGCTATTTCCTCCACTACGATTCCCAGTCCAGTAGTGTCCGCCAATCCTCATGCCACATACCGACTTCAAACTGTTCCAACAGTCCCGCCCACTGCTGCCAGCAATTCCGTAAGTCTTCCCATCTTAATGATGATCTAATTACAGTCATGCCTACTCTTCATTCTTCTCAGAAAAAAAAGATGTATTGAGATTTTTTTTAAATTGCATTTCTAATTTCTGGAATAATTTTTTTAAACCTGTTTTGATTTTTTTTCTTTTGTTTCTTCGAAAGCCCCAACATTACTCTTTGCCTTATTTCCTGAGATGTATATTAAAAAAAGTCCAGGGCAGATCTTTTAGTTACTAGGTTTCAATTACACATATCCAAATATTAAAGCTGGTGACACACATATATAGTACGAAACCAATTTTCCTTTACTGATTCTACAATTTAACTTTTCGAAAATGTTAAAAACACATTCCTTTATTGAAAGCATAGCAATGAGTTCCCAAAACGTTTACTGACAAAACCACGCTACGTATTAGTGGAGGAAATCTTCGGAAGGTGAAGATGAGAGCAACCAAATCATCGTGTTCCCCCTCTATTACTTCGTCTTCCCGATTGTGTTGTCTGCCTTGTGTGTTGCTTTCATTGTTGCACGAATGCATTGATTGCCTATTTTATGTTTACATTAATTTATTTACTGTGCTCTTGTACGTTGTTACGTGTGTTTTTGTTTGGCGTATCGTTTGCCCGTCCGGTGTTAGTGTTTACTGTGTGATGTTCGTATTTCGTTAATGATAAAGTTTATATATAAATATATAATTAGTTACGAGCTTATGGTACTAAGTAGTCATGATCGAATGCAAAATTCATACTGGAGGTGAAAAATTGCGCGAGTATTTACGACTGTCAATATTCAACAAAAATGCAAATTCTGTATGCCTGCTACCAGATCAATAAGGGTCAAAAAGTACATACATACTACAGCTGTTGTCACTGAGTTACTCAGTTATCGTGACTTGCTATACTATGGATGGATACATAAGATCACGCTCACACCTTAATTATAAACATACAGGTGTTGAATTGCTTCGGAGATAGGCCTTTGTTTCTAGTGAGCATTGTAACTGTTTTCGCTAGAGTGATGCTAAATTTCATATATTTTGCCCCCGCAACGACAGTGTTTGCGAAACTGGATTTTATTTTACAATAATTTTATCGATCTTTTCAGAACAGTATCATTTTTTAGTATTTTTTAACCAAGTAAAAAGTATTGATTACGCTTTGGGTAAAACCAAGTACGTATACAAGTTTAACTGACATGCTGTGTACATCATCTAAATTAAGTTGACTGACAAACGATAGCTTATTTCGCAGTTTACTTTTTGCTTGTAGGTAGCCAATATTGGTGACTTTAAGTGTTCTAAGCAAAAAATTTAGACTGGGTTGTAAAGGGAAAGTTTGCAATAGTGGGCCTAAAAAGAGGGCCTGAGCCGTTCTGTATTATCAATATGGTAATGGGAACCCCATAATATACAATACAATTGGTGACGTATTCTGTTTCCCAAGAAGGAGCTGTTGCCACAATTTTGTTTGACATTTTTTGCAGCATGATTTCAGTATTGCAATTTTGCATGCGCTAAAAATTTGGTTGCAATAAGTATTATTTACTGTACGAATGACCATTTGATTAAGTTGCGTATTAATTTTTTCTTTTTTTTCTTTTATGAATGAAATCCTGCAGAGCGGCATGGGTATGCCTATGCAGCCGCAAGCGTATCCTCATCCTCAGCACCCACCTCAAGGTTCACCATCGGTGGCTTCGAATCCCTCCGCAACTGCCAATTCTGTTAGCCAGGTTGGTGGATAATACAAACTCATTTTGGCTACAGTTTAGGTGCAGATGCAGTCATTAGCAGGTCGCCACTATTTGCTAGTTAAGAACAGGGGGCATCTTTTGAATTAAGTTGAAAATAATACATGTGCATTGTTTACCGAATGTCTAAATAGTTGGTAGCACTGATTTACTAGAATAACATGTAATAGTAATTGCAGTTAGCACCCGTTCAGTGTCTAATGAATGCCTATTAGGTTGATCATAAAGCAACATAATTAAGTTTAATTCATTAGATTAAGTAATTGAAAGGGAGGCTCGATTATGCAAATCCTTTCTTCAGTAAAACGTGAACGTATTTGTGAAAAGTTCGACACTTTTGAATAAGGCTGCGGAAGTTATCAGAATTTTGAGTTGTTGTTGTACTACGTGTGATACGAGTCAATTTTTAGTTCTAGTTATTCTTTATTTTGTAATCCCCAATGTGCAGATTTTTTTTGTTAAGATTTTAATTTGTGTTTACTAATGCGTATTTGTTGTTCTTGTATTTATTCTGTGAAGGAATAATTTTGCTTTTAAGTACAGATTGTAATTTATGACTTAAAAACCATGGATTTGTTATTCACAGATGTCGGCTGAGACAGCAAAAATGAAGTGCAAAAATTTCCTCTCGTTTCTACTTGAATTATCGGCAAAACAAAACGCAACGGTTGCACGTAATGTTAAGTCGTTAATTCAAGGTTTAGTTGACGGTAAAGTGAACGCGGAGGATTTTTCTGATAGACTTCAGAAAGAGGTTAATTCTCAACCCCAACCGTGCCTTGTTGGATTTTTAAAAGTAAGGATGCAGGAATGAATCTCGCTATCTGTTTTTATGTTGGAGAGAATACATACGTATACTTTTAAGCAAAATTAGATCTACAACATTGTGTCTGATTTTGCATAACAGAAAAGTTTACCTCACTTGAGGCAATCGTTGGCAACCAAAGAGCTAACAATTGATGGCATCAAGGCCCCCGCTTTGTCTTCGGTGGGGCCAACCGCACCGGTGACAGCATTAATTCCTCAAAATCAGGTAAAGTTATTGCTGTGCATGCGTTGTACTAGTAGTACTATTGACAAGGTACCTCGCATTTGCTAACCACAAAGTGTCCCAATTGGATTCTAGCAGGTGCGACCACAAACCATGCCCACCCCGGTCCGAATTATAACTCCTATAAATGCATCTCCCAGTCCAGTTTCAACCACAAGTTCCCCAGCACCTATACCCAGATCGACAGCCGCTGCTGTTCAACAAAGATTTGCCACCGTTAGTAAACAACCGTTTAGAAAGATTTAATTGATTTTGGAAGTTTTGTTCTAACCTTAATGTTTTAACATTTGTAGCCTTCAAAGGTGAACACTTCATCTTCCCGAAGCAATGCCTCCAGTAAGTCAAACGCTGCCTCAATCTCAGCAGCATCTCCCTCCACTCCATCTTCGATTTCTGCTTCAAGCAACAAATCAAGCGGACCGTCCTCATCAAAGTCAAATTCGAAAGACAAAGACAAGAAAGGGGCAGCAGCAGCTGCATTCTCCGGGTATAGATACACTTCATGTTTACAAACATTTGCTCATCATCTGTTGGTTTTGTTTCATAATTCAAGCAGTGATGAGGTGCTTTTAGATTTACGTCTAAGTTAATGCCAGTAAGCACAACCTAAGTCTCCATCCTGAATTTAATTATATGTATGTAATGTACCAGAAACATACGTTAGAAAACAGTGTAGAAAATTCGGGATTCCCGAAAGTTTAAGCTACATAGATTATACGTACTTGTAAGGATTTTCTGTGATGTAGTCGATTTGTTAGTTTGTGCATAATTCTCTCCCTTTTAAAATTGAGGATTAAATACAGGTTTTTAGGATAACATTTTACTGTGCTCCATACCAACTATGCAATGTACGAAATAGCTAAAAGCAATTAGTATAAATTAAACACTGGCTAGGCGTAGGTGTTTTTACTTCCCCAGTCCAATGCTTTCCTTGGTTTTGTTCACAGGTATATACATATATGGTATTTCACTATTTTAGTCCTACCACGACAAGTTGTTTGTCAAGATCGGTAGCAACAGAGTAACCACAGTTGATCTATAAGTAATCAGGGACTACTGTTTCGACTTTTTTTTTTACTCTGCTTTAATCATGGAAGATTAACGGTTTGGCCAACGTCACATATTACATGTTCAAGTGGTTGCGTTTTTTCGCCTACACATACCTGGTAACAACGTTGGACGTCTTCAGTATTTTCTAAAGTGAATGCAGGATGGAGATCAGTTGTTAGATTTTTTCACAAGACCAGAAATTACGGTAGTCGGTAGTTATTTTATTTATCTAAAATTTGGAAACTTTTTTGTATTAGCGGCGACGACGACATTAATGACGTAGCTGCAATGGGAGGTGTTAACTTAGCTGAAGAATCACAAAGAATTTTGGGGTCTACTGAATTTGTTGGAACTCAAATTCGTTCTTGTAAAGACGAAAGTTTTCTTCCTGCCATGCTTCTTCAGTCACGAATCAAAGCAACAGGTACGACAATTTTATGTTCTTATAAACATTTGGAATGGGAGTATGATTGCAATTCATGTTGCTTTTGTCATTGATAAATGTATTCGTCTTTTGAATCAGCTGCCAAGTACGGTCTGGAAGACGCGGCCCCGGAAGTTGCCTCAATGATTTCGCATGCCACTGAGGAACGTCTGAAAAACCTCATTGAAAAATTGTCAGTAATTGCCGAGCATAGGCTTGATGTGATAAAGGTATATGTCAGATTATATGAATTTATAAGATGTTGGAATATGTCAAGAATACCTAATAAGATAGAATTTGACAATTTTTTTCTATTCAAAGGTTGATGAAAGGTATGAGATCTCCCAAGACGTAAAAGGACAGTTGAGATTTTTAGAGGAATTGGATAAACTTGAACGAAAACGTCATGACGAGCAAGAGCGAGAGATTCTAATAAAAGCTGCCAAGAGTCGGTCAAAGTCGGAAGATCCAGAGCAAGCCAAACTAAAAGCTAAAGCCAAAGAAGTATGTTGCGTGCATGTTTTGTAAATAATTTATAAACTCGGGTTGTAATACACAGTAAATAAATGTTGTTATTATGCGCGTATTAGATGCAGAGAGTAGCCTTGGAAGAAATGAGACAGAGAGAAGCCAATCTCACTGCCTTACAAGCTATAGGTCCTCGGAAAAAACCCAAACTAGATACACCATCTTCCCAGAGTACAACGGCTCAGGTAAAGTTTAAATTTTGTTGTGTTCCCGAAACGTCAGCATAAATTTTTGCACTGTAAAGCTTCTTTCGCATAAACGAAATCTTTCCTTTTGCCAATATTTTCCCACGATTATTGCTCTGTACAAAATTCACACATTAAGTAAATAAAATGTGCTTGCATAAATTTTGCAGACAACAATGGGCGGTCAAGGTGCTTCGAATAGTCTAAACAGGCCTCAGGTAGGTGTTGTTTGTCTGTCTATATATTTTATGAAATGTTGTGTTTAAGTTTGATCGTTGAATAAAATAAAAGAATCAAGCAAACGGTGCGGAAATAACTATTTTTGGAACCACGATTATAGCGTCTAAAAATATGTACATATTTTCCGTTTTCGAGAATGTGTCTCACAATTGAGAGCTAAACATTCAGACAAAAAAAACTTGAAAGGTTCCAATGTTTTCTTTATAGATTGGAATGCGGCCCCGATTAAAACGTGTAAATCTCAGGGATTTATTATTTCTTATGGAACAAGACAAGGAAACGCAAAGGAGTCATTTCCTGTACAAGAATTTACTACTGAAATAATGAAGTTGTTTACTAATTCACTAATAATGCCCAAAATAACTTAATATTATCGTTATATGCTGATCCTTATGTTATGGTAGCAGCAGAGTGGCGGTTTATAATTTTTTTCATGTACAGAATTTTATTTAGTAGTTATCAAAATGATTAAAAGTTGTATTAGTTCATCATATGCAACTTTTATACCTAAATGTATGTACAATTATAATCGATTGCATGGTAGTCGGTTTTAAACTCCATAAAACGTAACGAAATCATCATTAAATAAAACGTATGGAACATTTTAATAAAAAATTGTAGAATTTAAGTTTTTGCCGTTTAAGAAACTAGCTCTCGGAATATCCTTGGTTTACTGTAGTTTTATTCAAGCAATATAAAAACATCGATTACTGATTCTAAGTTAATGCTCTACATACATACAATGTATTACTATTACGTAACGGTTTTGGTTTGCAAGTAAAGTAATAATAATTTGTAGTAATGCATACAGTTTGCCTACATAATTTACATACAAGTCAGTTAAGGATTTCATTAAGGTTTTATAAACGTGTAATAATCACAAGAACCAATCAACTTAAAAAGGAGCTAGATATTTATACACAGTAAATCATATATCGAGAAACTAGCATAATGTATGTAGTATGTTTACGATTATACAAATGTATATACATTATGCATACATGTATTAATCCAACGTGACAAGTTGATATTTGTAACAGAAGTTAATTATTACGATCTTGTAATTAGGAATTAGAATTGGATGAATATTTGAATGGGTGTGTCACCTTAATACGCAAGGGGGAGCTTCCTGTTTCTGAAAGTGAAATTTAGTTTTTCCATTTTCCGAGAAAAAAAAATACCGTGAGGAAGGTGTTCAATATTATTGTAGTATTGTATGAATCCTTACCCTGCTTGTCAAGAGCTGTGAACAGATAGTGTTGGGTATTATCATAATTATTTTATTATTTACTCACTCCAAGCATTTAAGTTTCATCTCCATTGCCTTTTGAAAAGGTAACCATTGTATGTAGAGTGTTAGGTTGTTCATCGTCTTCATTAATACCAGTCTTATTTAAACACTTTTTTTCTTTCCGAGTTATTCGAGCTCATGATATTTTCGTATGTGTGACGTTAATGGAAGTGGTGTTCGATATTGTGTTTCGTGAATAGGGATAGAATCCTGAGCGATGGTTTTTGTAATTCAAACGGCGTGCAAGGCTCGTAGCTGTATCAGTTAATTGTTTAGAATCAATCAATACTTCTGTGAATAATAATTAATAATGGTTATAATTTACTAAGCAGGAGATTTTATTTTTCATCACTGCACCACTTGTTTACTCATTCTTATCGCAAAGTGTATGGGTGAATTTGCAATCTTTATTTTTTAAGGTATGTAATATGCAGTTAGGAGAATTTGTAAAGTTGAGGAACAAAAATTGATTTCTACGTGGTATAGTTCTTGTTTCTTTGTTGTGTAGCAAATCAATGTATGAACGAGGATGTCAATGATTTCGCTGAATTTTTCCCAATTCAGGTACTGAGTTTAGCGATCACATTTTAATTGGATATTATTAGGTATTATAATAATATTAATTTGCACCTGCTTTTCTGTTTGTGAGCATTTTTCTAGTACCGTGATTATTGTTTACTTTTATTTGTATGTAATACACAATTAATTACTGTCACGAATACAAAATTGCCTTAACAAGCCTCAAATAGTCTGAGAAGTGTAAAAAAAAAATGGAATGGTACATATTATAAAAATGTACGATTGAGGACAAAAATATATGTACAGCAATACTTAAATCTGTTTTAATTGACGCAAGGACAGTGTAGATTAATTGTGAAAGAAATTCAACTGGTTGAAAATGACAAGAATGTTTCTCGTGTTGTTGAGCACATTGAAGATGTCAGGTGTTCGTAAATTATATTGTAACTAGCAGTAATTTTCAAGTTTTTATAAAAATTTCGCAACGAAAACAAAGATTCGAACGTGATTTACGAATCCTTGTACCACTTCACTTTCTATCTCTGTCTAATGGTTGACAATGAAAAAACCGGCTTACTGACCTCAAGTGTCTTACTAGCGAATTGTAATAATGCATTTCAACAAAAAAAATAAATAAGATTGCAGATTGCATTATTACCCCAAAACAATAATGAACGGACGTTGCATGTTATTTTTTAAAAGAGTCTAGGTATCAAGGTCCAGTATTGGTATTCAGTGTATCTTTTGTCGAGGTATGATAATAAATGTTAAGACATACTTTTAATAAAAAGTTTTTATAATGGTGGACAATTAGATGTTTTAATTTTGTAGGTTTTGGAAGCATGCATTCTTTCCGATTACCACGCCGTTTATGATAAACTGACAACTCGAACCTTATTAACCTAAACGTAATGTGAAAAACCAAATAGACATAGTTTAATTAATCGGACGTTTCGTCGGTTTTCTAATTGTTGTACTTGAGTAAATGGTTTAAATTATTAATACTGTAATGGTTTTGTTCAGTCAAAAGAATCCAGGTACGTCAAATGAAGGATAAATACAGATCAAAAATTTGTATGACCAGATCGTCTATTGTTTCGAAGGTGTTACACCAACATAGCACTTGCGTTTAGTTATTAATTTGTTATACTGTAATTTCCTTGAAAGTTGTGATAAAATATAACTTACATATTGTAATAATGTAAAATTATAAAAAAGCAAAAAACGCTGTGAAGCTAAGGCGAACGATCTCGTTCTCCTGAAATATTATAAATGTATCTTTTAATTATTAAGGAAACGAATCTTCCGTGAATTTTTCACCCAAGTTCGGTAGAGTAATTATGTAATTTAATAATAATAGCAGTAAGAATAATACTATGCAAGTGACAGTTTCGAAAAAATGCAATACGTTCTAAAAAAAATTGACTGACAAACGTACCGAAATTGAAAACATTTGACGAATCACACCAACTATGACTTAAAAGGTATGTTGCCTGAAAGTATATGTAGTAACATTATGATTGCTAAAAAAATAATGATGATCACAAGTAAAAAAAAAAACGAAAGAAACAACCTTAGTAAAGTTTATCCAAAGCGTATACAAAATTGTTCGCATAAAAAGTAATATGCTTTCTTTTATCTTTTTTTTTAAACTTTGTCTGTAGAAGTATCCCCATGTTATTTTGCGTGGCATCCTCGAAATACTTATTGAAGAATTTCGGGAACAATTTGGTCTGAAGAAAGAAACGACTTTCCTCCCAGCATCATTGTATTTATAATATTTCAGGCGTATACACACTACACACATGGGCAGCTTCTATTTTGTAGAAGTTTACGTTTGGCAAGCTGATTGTGGTTACTTATGAAGCTAATGCACCTTAAACGATCATATACATGATATGTTCATAATATACGTATATGTACATATATAGGTATGTATATTTCGCAAGAATATTCATACGAACATGCATAAATTTTGCATTTTAGAATTTGCATTTCATTGTTGAGTAAACGTCTATAGAGGTTACTTCTGCCCAATCAAATCAATTCCAATAAAAAATTCGGGCAAGAACTACTTTCTAATAAAGTTGCATGGAAGTTATCTTGTGAAAAATGACGAGACGTTTCGTCTGCGGAATAAATGTCATATAATAATGATAGTACAAACATCATAATTGCAATTGCCAAGTCTCGATTGTGCGGATTAAGATGAATCCAAAATCTTTCCTGTGTGCGCATTGGTCAATGTTATCAATTATCAACGTTTTATTACCTTACAGAGAAAGTCATGATGCATATATACACCAGCAAAATCGATACAATTCGCAGTATGCTATATGAATATTTCCCCCATTCTTAATAGTAGTAGTATACGTAAATTACATTAACTTCAGGCCAACGAAGCAGTCACGTCACATATAATTTTTTGCGGAAAAAATTGTTGTATATAGTATTTTGTTTTATTAATTCATAGATGTGCAAATGTTGAATGAGGCAGTTTCGCCTGCACACATTTCGATTTCATTTGTACTAATTAACTAATTATATTCATTGTGGTCATCAACCTCATCGTAGAATATATCAAACCAAATACTAGCACAGGATTTTGCGGTTTGAAGAAAAGCCATAAAATAGCATGTTATAAAGGTAACCCAAAAAAGATTCATCAATGAAATAAACAACAAAACTTTACATATTTCAATGTGCAGAAAATCAAAACTTTCACTTTGATTTCAAATTTAAACCCCCTTCATTTACGCGTTCCCTCTGAGTCGCCGTAACTAAAGTATTCACGGCCATCCTGTTGTAGCAGGTCCTTTGCGATGGATTGTTTTATTACCTGCTCAGAATTCGTGCAAAAGCCCCTACTTAAAAATGACGTGTTCAGGTAGATCGTGAAAAGTTCACGTGGTTTATTTGTAGGTTGCTTTACAGTAATTCGTTTCTGCAAAAAATACCATTTGCTTCCTACGTAACAGTAGTGGCGGTGGCGAGTTTATTTCCTATTAAATGTAATACATACATATGTCAATACATTTCTACATTTAACTAATCTGTACAACATCTAGGCAATGATATTTTGCTTTTATAGTAGAAAATATAATGCACTCTACAGCCTCTGTGATTTTGGACAAGTATGCATGCTTACTGCAGGGAATAAATAAAATGAAAAAAAAAACACAAGAATAATTAATTCTTGTGAAGAATTAATTGGTGGGTTATGGATTGAAACCATCGAAATTGTACGGTATGTTTGTTGTAAAATACAAACTTAAAATTGTATTAAGATTTAAGGTATTTACTTATACATATGTATATGTATTTATTTCCAAAACTGTACACACAAGATGAATGTATGGGAAAACGGCTGAAGACGATTATCGGATTATCTCATAATTTAAAAACTATACCCCCACAAAAATTGAAAACCCGTCGCATAATTTGCTCTACCGAAGGCTTGGATGATGAGAATATTTAAGAAATATGTACACATATATGTATATACAATGTTATTGTAAGCACAAGCAATTAAATTTATTGTCATTGTCGGCGTTGAAAGCATTTTATATACATAAAACTGTAAGAATACAGCCATAATACAATGTATGTATGTGTATATAATATATACACAATTTCTGGGATGTTAAAAATATTCATTATAACAATAATGATTAATGATTATTATTAAATTGGTAAATACCATGAAGCTAATTGTATATAATAATAATATTAACAGTTTTTTTCCTGCATGCATTGACAATAAAATTGTGCATAATATAATCACGATATTTTTTCAGTGACAAGCATCAAATAAAATCGTTTCAGTTTGATAATCTATCGGAGGTAACGGATTTATTTTTGTTCTTCATCCATTGAATTCCATTTTGACAGGGACCTGGTTCATCCTTGACCCCAAAACCAATAGTTTCTCCAGTGCGAGAGCTTTTGTAATTGGATGGATTTTAATTTGATGATTGAAAGGATTAAAGAGCCACCTTTGACAGACGAATAATAGACACAAGTCTGATTTTGGTGGTGGCAATTGTCAAACGTCAAACAAGACAGAGTGGGAGATGGGGAAAATTCCTTCAAAGTGTTCAAAGGCCCCAAATTTGTACCCAACATAACTTATGCATGGTGTCTAGCTTTAGTGTTAGTGTTTCCATTCTTATACGCGCATAGTATGTATTGCTTTCCCTATAGAGTTAGCTACCCATTTGTCATCGGGTGCAACGTTGTCTCAATAAAGCCAGTACGTAACATGTCAACCCTTTTTTTTTTCGCAGTCGCTGTATCTCCCATACAAAAGACGACACTCAACGTGTTCTTGGTTGAAAGAGAGGAGAAATGAATAATGATCGAATTAACAAATGGTGAATGCATCTGGAGGACCTACACGAACAATTTTTCATCATGAGCGCCCGTATCAACAGAAAAAATATAAAATTTCACTGACGGATGAAAGAATGAAAAATGAGGGAGTTTTATTCCATACTGTTCTTGCGAGCTGGCAAGAGTTTTACCATTTTATACGCTATTTGAATTCTGGGGGAATACATCATGTTAGTTTTTTCTTCTTCTTCCTTCGTCTCACTCAATAAATTCAATCCACTTGAGCTTCTATAATCTGTGTAAGGAGAGAGAAAAAGGCCGGAGAGGCGCGTGCACCCACCAGTATGTGTACAAGATGAATGGTAAACAGTGGATGAAGGACATGTCCAATGATTGAAGGAGCTGAGGTATACAGATAAAACCCCTACATTGTGACCTAACTTTCACCTGAGTTAAGACTGTCCCGACATACTAATTTTTTCACTCTACTTTAATTTCATCAATAGCTCACTTTTTCTGTCTTTTCCATCTAACACTGAGTCACAACCATTTAAAATTTATAGTAAACGTAAATAGCACGCCGTTACACTGGGTCTGCAGATTAAAAAAACGTTTGCGCTCATTTGTGACAAATAATCACCATCAGTGGACATTACAAAGTTCTAATAAATAATAACAATGGTGAAATGGAATGGAAAGTGACAAATCCAACCAATATTATAATATAAATTGCCTACTGTCTCTTTTGAAAGACTCTTTCTTCCATTTCCCCAGGGCGTCATTCTTTATCCTTTCCCATAAATCTCACTAAAAATTATGGAATTGATTTCAGAATAATATTCACTTTTCTCTCTAGATACTACTTGCACCTTTTGAGCTCTGCGGCTACGATATTTTTTGTTTTTAGTACTACTGACGACTTTATGTACATACATACGTGTACACACATAAAATTCGCATACTGATTTTCTTATTGTACATATGTACCTTGAATTCACCTCTTTTCATGTCTGCTTTTTCCGTTTGAATTTGTAGACGTATTTATGTAGGTACATCGACGGTGAAGTACATAAATTGATCATCTCCCCGCAGCCCTAGTACATAAATTGATTCCATTCCGCTTCTCCTCAGTTTTCCTCTTTGCGCGGAATGGAGATGATCATTTTATGCATTAGGGCTGCATGGACATGATCAAACTATGTACTTCACCCTCAATATACATGAAGTACAAATTCGATCATATCCATGCGGCCTAATACATACAATGATCAAATCCACAGTTCAGCAATTTACAAAGTTTTGGTTTAAAGCTTTGCGCTGTGGATTTTTTTTTTATTATACATACCTAATACCTATATGAGAAAAATCATAAGATTTGAAATAAATCAGCCAATCGTGGAAGCAATCGGCTGCTGGGGTTTCAAACGAATTTAAATTTAACGTATTTAGAAGTAGAAATTAGTCCCCACAAATGTTTTTTTAATGTTACATTAATCTTTCTTAGGTATATTGAAATTGTACCTACATATTGAAAAACAAATCGCTACGCATACTCGAATACAGCGTTAAATAAAAAATATGTGAATTGAATTTGTGGAGATGAACACTTAAAGTATTAAGGTCGCGTGGAGACGATCAAATTATGTACTTCATCCTCAATACGTTGAATGGTTGATGCGACATTCGAAGTATCGAAAATTGTCCTTTTTGTACACAATTATGTCAGAGGAAGGTGCACAAACGTCGGAGAGCCCTCATAATGCGGATTATGTATACATGTATGAGCAGATAGATATGATCAAACGGCTGAAATTAGGCAAATACATAATCCCAAAGAGAGAGAGAGAGAGAGAGAGACAGAAAGAGAAAGTGCGAGAGAGGGAAAGTAATTGATGCGGAGAAATAGGTCTGTAGTGGGTATTGTTACGATACAACCACATCGTTATTTATTCTGTCTGTTCAATGGAGTACGTGAGGTAAAAGTAAATTTTTGGTTTATGCGATCATCTAAAAACCTATTGGATCATGTAAGGGTGAAAGTTTCTGTGGGTTTAGGGGAAAGTCAGGGAGAAAGGGAGAAGGACAGAGAGAAAGAGAGGAGACAGGAGAGACCTGCGACTTCATACTTCCAGTTCACCACGTCCACATATAATGGGGTGGACTGATACTTTCACCAATGATATAAAGTGAGCACTTTCAGAGGAAATGTATACGTAAAAACGTATGCGTTTGACATCTAGTTGTTCCAGCGACACCGACTCTTCGTGCTTGGATTGAGAACATCAAGATTATGCAGCATGAATACATAGTTTTTTATTATTATTTTCCATAAAACATCCCCTCTCCCCCTAAAAAAAGTTGTCCTTTTCCCCCACACTAGTATTTCTACTACCTTGTACTTTTCTTCCTTTTTTCCATTTCCTTCCTTTCTCTTTTTTTTATGCACGTAGGAATAGATTTCCCCGTTATCCATACCGTATATAAGCAAAGGGATATGGTAATAATTTCAAAAAATAAAATATAAAAACTTTCCACTCGACACATATGGACATCTTGTAAGTTTTTCTAAAGCTGTGCAAAGCAATCATTTTTTTCCCTTTATTATACACATACATATACACATGTATATACGTACTAGAAAAATCTTCCTTCTCTCATGATTTTGCATTCATCGTGGCGTATTTCAATTTTTTTTTACACAAAATGTTAGTATAAGAAATGGAGAGGCGTCTTACAAGTTATGAGAAGGTTCAATCCATTTCCACCTTCATTCACTCTATTATAATACAAAGGAAATCATTCAAATTCACAATCAAGTTATATATTTTTGTTCATTATTACATATATTATGATGTGTACCCCAACAATCTCCGATTAGTATTTATATGTAGTTTTATTAGAGTCAAATTCAAATGTGTACCTCATATATAATATGTGATGGAAGAAATGCATGTATTCATGTTATTATCCGTTTTTTCCCCTCCATATAATATGTATGTATGTATACGAACCTTATAATAATTTACTATTGTATCTTCTCTCTCCTCCCCTCCATTTGAATCGCAAAATGTCATTATTTTTGTTTCAGACTAATGAAGTAAGGTAGCTGATTGTTTTATCACGTTGTCTACAGCAGTATAATCTTAAATATTATTATCATCAGTATTACATTTACATTTGTTCATATAATATAACAACTCTGGATTATTGTCGGAGTTTACTTTTTTTTTTTTGGAACTGCAAAAAGCAGATGAATATGAATAACGATATTGTATATGACGTTGTTGTTTGTTTCCCCCCCCCCCTGGAAATATGTATTGGATAGAGGCGGCTGAATCATGTAATTTAGCATTATTATTATTTTATTGAAATTGATGCTTGTATCTGAACGCTGTCTTTCTTCCAGAATACATTCTCTTGTTCGTCTGGGGTTGGACCCTTAGCTATTCGGCCAAAAAGTCGTAATCTGGGACATCCTTCCCAATGTGACTGCTGATGAACTTTTGGTGTTGCTCCGGAGTAAGGTAGAATCCCTTCACAGCTGAATCTTCCTTCATTGCTTGACGCCAATTCTCCTGTAAAAAAAATTAGTTAATAATACAGTAACAACAATTTTAACAAAGGAAATTGCAATTTTGACTTCTTACGTTACATTTTTATATTCCTGACAAACGACGAGATATTTTTTTATATTAGTAATTACTTGTAATGTGTCCAAAAATAGCTACTACTCACCAATCTGGGGTTCTCCTTTTTGGCATTTTCATAGTCGGAAAGATCAGGGAAATACAATTTTATTACAGGCAGTCGCTCGATCCAAGGCCATATCATGTAATCCAGCATCCCAGGATTTTCATTCCCTTTATGAGCAACAAGAAAACAAGTCAGTAAGAAAATGCTATTCACGGTCAATGGGAAAGGAAATCATTACAAAAAGTAACGTTTTTTGTAGTATTATGCCTTCATAATGTGGAGGGAAATCAAAATTCGTAAAGAAAGTAGAAGAAATTACCTCCAAAATACTTAGTTCCTCGCTTTTCCAATGCTTTCTCAAACGGCACCAAAGCGTCCCGAATACCTTGTATATGTGTTTTAGCTTCTTCCATATTGGAGCCAGCGTACATGAGCTTGTAAAAATATACACCGACCTGAGGAGATTTGAAAAAAAAGGTTATTATTCTAAACAAAATTGTTTTTAGAATAATAGATAAAACAATTTCATGGAGAAGGTCACGCCTTTGAGGGAATGTTTAAAAAATGCTAAAAGAATAATGTTGTACTTACTTTCCCAAATTCCTCCATTAGCATGCGGTCAAGTGCCTTTTGCTTCGGATCCGACGCTTGAAGCTTCCGACCAGGATATGCTTCATCAAGGAAGTCAGCAACTATTAAACTCTCATAGAGGGAATCTTGAGAATTAAGCTGGACTGTGGGGACTTTCCCCATGGGATTTACCTTGAAAATCCATTCTGGCTTCTGCTTCAGATTCACGTTGACAACATCATGCCTTTTTAGTAGGAACAGAGAGAAAGAGAGGAATAAGTTAGTAGTATTAAGTTGTCGTAATTCCCCCGGATATAAATTCCTCCTTTTGCCCCATCCTAATTCTTCTCTCCCCGCGCGTGTCTCCGCAAATGAATGAACGCATAATAAAGGATGTTTACCATGTGCATATCTATACGGACGAGGGGCGTTCAATAAGTCTTTGATATGAGCAAGCCAAAATAGTCCGGAATTCTAACTTTGCTTATTTCTGGAAAGTTCCGCTTCTTACTTGGGCACCGGGCACCAACATTTTGTATCGCTCTTGTCAGCCGTAAGATGAGACAGTCCCCAAAAAAGTTCTTTTTAACCCAAAATTCTCGTAATCGTCTGTATATCTATACTTTCGCGCAGTGATGATTAGCGTTAATCAGCCTTTTTGTGATGATTAGAATTCATGAAATTTTAATGTTGTCAAATGAAAAACAATATCTCACCATTGAATTTCGATTAACAATAAAATAATGCTACTACTACTACTTATCCCTTTCAATCCCAGCAGCCTCTGAAGTAATTTCAGCGATTTTTTTTATTAGGGGTCACCGTTTATGGTGGTGAAATCGTACTTATAACATTTTGGCCCAAGATTTCACTGTGCTAATGGAAGAGGAGAATTTCTGAATCAACTCCACTAAATTTGAGAGTTTTACTGGGCCGATTTTTTTAAAGTAAGAATTTAATGCTACTCCAAATGTTTTTGGAGAAAACTCTTACTTTTCAAAATCGGGACGGTCCTATTTTCCACCGGTTGAAACCAGGACAAGATTTGGAATGCATACATAGGACTTTACCGTTTACAGGAATAGGCACTGGAATTCCAAGTATTTTATCATATCCATATCAAAGACTTACTGAACGCCCCTCGTATATCCCTGTATATTTGCACCCCCTTTGCATCTACATAGATTCAGAGATCCTGCGTCTCTATATAATAAATGAAAGTCTTAAGGATGCTCAATCAGTACGGGGTGATATGAAACACTGGAGTCACGTACATATTGGGTAATAGGCCAGACTTCTTCCGGGCTTCTGTATAAAACGGGGACAGACTGCTGTCCCTTTATACGACAATATTCATCTGACTCACTCCCGAGCAATTCCCCATTGATGTATACACAGAGTCAGTCACCCATATCTAATGAAAAAGTGTTTTAATAATAGAATCAAGAATAATCACATTTTCTGCATGAAGAACTAATTGAAAGTGGAGGGGGAGAATGAATTAGCAACATCTGACTTAGTAAAACCTAATCTTTACTAATATTATATAAGACTTACTCTTATTCCCCTACACAGGCATCTGACGGTAGCCACCTTGGGCAAAAAAAAACGGTGATGACTTCCAATAAAATTCTGGCTCTTGAATTGTCCTTGTAATAATTGCAAGCTCTTTGAAGCTTAATAAATATGAATGTGAGCCTGGCATACGAAACGTGGTGGAAAAAAGTCCTATTTTTTTTTACTTATTCCTTTCCCACGCCAGCCGCCAAGTACTAGGCTTTTTGGTAAGTAAGAGAGCTCAGAAACTTTCTCAGAAAGTCGGGAGAAAGTCGGGTCTTTTTCTCTCCTTCTACGAAGGATAAGAGCACTCCTACATTACTATATACCGTACATACAACATAAGAAATATTCATGTCTGACGGGGGAAAGAAACCCTGGTGTCTACCCCCCACGTGCTTCATGCTACATCTTGTTTTATGTGAGGATTTGCAAAGGGGGTGATCCCAATATTTTTCAATCCAATTATGATGTAGCCCATGATGTGGCAATACATTATAAGCTTATGGTTGCGCCTTTCCTGTCATCGTAACTACTGCACAGCATTTACAGGCATCTTTTTTTTTTTACCCGTGCGGGCATGACCTCACTCGGGTTATAACGTCCTTATCGTATATATGTATATATCTATGTAGACACAAGATTTATTTTATATATGGCTTTATTTGGTTTTTCTTACTCATTTGGTTTGCTAGAATACTGGTAAGATTTTTTTTTCTCGTGTATAAAGTCATATTTCGTAGATTCTGCTCCTTTTTTTTGTCTCTCGAGAAATATGCATGTATAAGCAGGGATTGGGTACTTATGTACAAGAGCGACATGTGTAGATAGAAAGTAATTTAAAATTCAAAAAGGATACTGCCGAAATATAACTTCCCTTCGGAAATCCCTTGGTTCCCAGCTTTGGAAAAAAAGCATAAGTCCTATTTTTTATTACTGCCTAGCCCTCCCTCCTCCAGTGAACCCATTACACTCGTGGGGAGTGCTAAACTGTGAAATGGTCCATGCATCTATCAGTAGGATGAAATTACATGGTGACTACAGTGGTAAAAAGCAAAACACAAGAGAGGGGGAGTGAAACAGAAAAGAAAAAACACAGGAACAAACAGGAACAGGGTAAGTAAATACTTGAAGGGGGAGAAAAAGTAATTATGTGACTACTATAGCAGAAGCCAAGAGGGGCAATAAAGAAAATGGAGAAAGTCAAGTACCGGGATTATGTAGTTGAGGACGGTATAATTGCCTCCCAAAGTAAATTGATCAAGAGTTTGTGTCAATAATTAATTAAGCAAAAGTGCGAATCTACCAGTCCCTATACACACGTGCATGCACGGAGTAATGCCAATGGGCATAAACACATGTAGAGCCCAAGTCAAAAGTTTTTCATATGTATGAGATGAAAACAATAGTGGAACTTACGGCACATTCTTGGCGAGAGCAACGAGAACAGCTCGGTGAGCATAAGGGCAGAATCGCATACTGTAAATTCGAATTTTTCCATCTTGCAAAGGGGGGCAAGTAGATCCTATATATGGGGGAAAGACAGACTCAATTAATTATGTCGCTTCGTGCTACACACACACACACGTACATATCCCATTTCCATCCTCCCGAAATTTAATCATTTAACTTTGGAAGCTTGCATGGAGCAATGCGGCATGTTGTAATCCTCGGGAGTCGGCTGTGCCTGTCTGTAATAACCTATTCCTAATTCCTCCTCCACAAGCTCTGCTTTCACTCTGCTTTCTCTCTCTCTCTCTCTCTCTCTCTCAGTATCCTTTCCTCTCTCCCTCTTGCAGTCTCTCTCCCTCCCTCGCTCTTGACCGTGTCTCTCTCCCCCTCTCTCTCTTCTCTCCCTGATATTGGTTCAACAACCTACAGGGAATGTGTTGGGGCTCTGGGGGAGTTTCATTCTGCACCGCAAAACATGAAAAGTTTTGGGGGTAAAAAAAAAAGAATAAAGGCTTAATACTAAGAGAAAGATATAAAGGAAATTTGTTGCACAATAATAGGCAGCAGTACGTAACAATAAGAAAGGGAAATCGATAGTAATCTCCCTGCTTGTGGCCAGAAGCTTGCATAAAATGTTACGGCATTTTCTCTCCCATCGCACACACAATAAACCTCGTCCCGGGGAGAGACTTGCAACTTATGCAAATTTTCACCTATTTCCTATACCATTTTACACTCATTTGCTAAATGTGGGAGCGGAAAACGCCTCAACTGGTCCAAATCCTCTTTCTAGAGCGAGAGGGAGAGAGAAAAGAGAGAGAAAGAGAAAGAAAGAGGAAGAACGTGAGTGAGAAAGAGAAAGAAAGCGAGAAAGCGGAAGAAAGTGAGAAAGAAGGAGAAAGAAAGCGAGAAGGAGAGCTTGTACAAGAGAGAAAGAGAAAAAAAGCGAGAAAGAGAGCTTGTACAAGAGAGAAAGAGAAAGAAAGCGAGAAAGAGAGCTTGTACAAGAGAGAAAGAGAAAGAAAGCGAGAAGGAGAGCTTGTACAAGAGAATGGGAGAGAAAGGAAATCACGATAGGGGAAAGAGGTGAAGACAGAAGATTTTCTTCACCTAGTAGAGACTGCACGTCTGTACTATGAATAGATACCAAGAGCACGTCCATCGTCGTCGTCAGGTCGGAAAAAAAGGCGGGTAGGTGTGCAAGGAAATGGTAAAAAGAAGATTGGTGGAGGAACTTTTTTGTATAGGAAGACACAATCGTGCCAACACATTTTCTGCAGGTACAATTTCCTTCACTTTTCCCCCCTTGCGAGAGATTCTGATTATATATGCTCTTCATGGAAATTTGAAAAAAAAGCGAGGAAGAGGAAGGAGAAAAAAGAAGAAGCGTGGAGGGAAAATCTTTATTTTTCTCCCACATCTCCCGTATACTATTAGTATTCACGGATCGTATAATTATGCATGCCACTATGTGCCAATTGTATTCTTCCCAATTTCATGAAAATACTCCAGCAATCTGGAGAATTAGTAGATCGATAGACCCATTGGGCATTCATTCAATTTACTGTTTTTTTATCTATAAAAAAAATTCCCTGCAAATTTTTTCCCTTTTATTCTCAGGCAACTCGTCCACATCCTTTGTGTTCCGCCCCCTTCTTGTTCCCGTTTTTTTCCTCTCTCTTTCTCTCTCCCTCGCTCGCTCGCTCTCTTTCCCTCTCTCTCTCTCTTTCGCACTCCAGGTCTCTCTCCATAACCTTTTGTGTGGAGCTGAAGGAAATGGGGAAATATCACTTGACCACGGATAACGTGAACGACCTTCCTTTCTCCCATTATTAGATTTTCTCTCAGTGCCTCCCACCGGAGAGGGGAAGGAACACGTTTCCTTAAAATGACACCATCGTGTTTAATGAGCACATTTATTTTGTCAGTGGAAGTGCGTACTCACAAAATGAAAATTGTAACCTTGCTTGATAAGAACAAATGGCCGCAATTAAATCATGTGCTCTCGCCCCTCCACAAGGAGGATTATACACCCCACGCTGTAGAAGTCTCAAAAGGGAAAAGGAACATCATTTTACCAAGTCAAATATACCCCTTACATCAAGCCTAGTTCTCCTACATGCAATCACTGACTACCCTCCGTTGCTCTGGCATGGAAGCCTCTACCTCTCTATAACGGTTCCCCTTAAATCAGAAAATTTTCTCTGTTATAAGGAAAAACCGCTATAGAGAACAGCAATTTCTATGTTAACAATTGGAGAAAGTTTTCGAGGGAACCATTTTCAGCCACTGGTATAGAGAGAAAACCGTTATAAGGGAGCCCGTTATAAAGAGGTTCGACTGTATGGAGAAAGTTTTTGTTACGGGGAAAAATAATCACATGATCTCCCCCACGTTTTTTTTTTTTTTGAGTAATATCATATCATTTTTTTCCATTTAAGAGGGGAAAAAAACTTTTTCTTCCAGCACACTCACACTCAATATACGAGCCCAGTGTACACGGGAGTAAAGTGAGCGGAAAAGTGGGGGTGCAAAAAAATATAGAAATCAATTATTCCAGGGGAGAAAGTCTCCCCAAGCCCCCCGGGAAATAAAATTAAAAAAAAAAAAGTTGTCACTGTCCCCAGAACTTGACACTCTATCATTTTTTTTATACATATTTTCTACCCCCGTAAAAAAAACGAAAGAGCGAGAAAGGATACGGTCACAAATAAAAGGAAGACAGACGCTTTCCTGACATTGATGGAAGGACGGAGAAGAAAGTGGGAAACATTAGAGGGTGCGAAGGGGAAGAGGAATGGCAGGACATTATTAATATGAGGAATACGATCCTATCTTAACGACGCTGGAGGATTATGAAATGGTACAAGAGAGAGAGAGAGCGATAGAGAGAGAGAGAGAGAGAGAGAGAGACAGAGATTTGTCATACCTGGACCAAGATGCTTTGAACTCATGTTGAAATAGTATGAAGACTCGTAGTGGCTCTTGTGGATGTTGCTGTCCCTGTGACTGCTGCTGTTGTGGATCCTCTTACTGTTCCTCCACCACTCACGACCACTTGCAACGTAAATGGAGCGAAGTGGGAAAGTCAATACTGTGCTGATGTTCTGTTTTACGACCAGAGGAAGAGATGAATTTCGTTTACTTGCCAGCAGTCGAGTGGTGGTACAAGTGGGAGTCGAGGCAGGAGCGTCAATGAAGAAGCGATCCCTTCCACAATAACTTAAGAACTGTCGGGACAAAAGTTGCAGTTGCGGAATCTTCTTGCTCCAGAACGGGATATAGCGCATGCCACCAACGGATCGATCCGGTTTCGGGATCACACTACATAGGGAAACAGACTTTTAGCACCAAAAAAAAAAAAGCTCTTTCCCCCTCTTCTTTTCCTCTCCTCTTTTCTTTTTTTGGTACAAAATAAAAGAAAAAAGATTTGTGAAATCAATTGATATGTTAGTACATATTCTGGATGTATATCTCCTTTTTTTTCTTTCTCTTTCCTACCTGAATCCAGGGGGAAAAGTTCCTCAGGGAGTGAAGAAGGAAAGCATTCGGGGGAGGGGGGAATTCTTTAATACAAATAGAGCCTGAAAGAGAGTGAGAGAGAGAGAGAGAAGGGCAAGAAGCAATACTGTGCGGATACATGGAAAGTAACTTTGCTCCTTTTTCCCCCCTTTTGAGCGAAACGTAAGCGGAGAGAGTAATTTCACTATGGAGAATGGTGCGGAAAGCGTGTGGCTCTGGACGGGTAACTTGTGCTTGCCGTCCGGCAATATGTTATTAGTGACCAATTAAATCCGGGATGTGAAAATAAACTTAGATACTGTCCAAAGCAAATTAATGATATTCATTGCATGAAATTTTGCCAAAATATACTACATTCTTCCGAAAATTATCTCCTAACCCCAGGCTGTTTGAAGCACTCTGAAATTACCCCTGTAATTAATTGTAAAATAATATTTAGAACACATTTCCGAAAGGGAAAAAATTTTGACCTCTTTCTTCCATTTCCTTGACATAACTAACCTCTGATAAAGTCGTTATTGACCCTTGACTCACTGGGCTTTGGCCTCCGGCCACATACATATGTGGTCAAGTAACCCTCTGAATTCAATTGCACCCATATATGATTGATATTCTATTAATTTTAGGGCTATTACGCCCCATTGTCTTTTACCCGGGTTAGGTTTCTCTCGATATACACTGTACTGCAAGATGCGAATTCATCTTCTGTCCAAAACTTTCCGAAATGGAATAGTAAAAATAATTTGACGGCAAAAAATCAAGAGCCACGGCCACTAATGTAGATATACGCTTTGCTCCATGACCGAGACATCTCATATTTGTTCTTCCACTCCAAATCCTCGTGAGTAGGGGAGTTATTCGGGGGGAAAATGGCCAAAAGATCTCTCGTATATCCCTCTCCTCCTTAAATCTTTTTTGGATGTGATGAGAATCTCTTCTTCTTTTTTTTTTTTGGTGCTAAAAACTAAAGTCATAAGGGAAGCATAGAGGACGAGGAAGAAGAAGAGATCTTATACTATTATACACGTTTAAGGGAAGAGATTTCGAAACAAAGTATGAAACTCAATGAGCATAAATAATGGTGCATTTGCTTGTCTACACGCACAAGGTTCAGAGGAGACGACGGCCCTGGTGTTACTACAACACAGTCTTTAATGCGAAAAGTTTCTCCGGGATTTCCCGGAGAGTCAGAGAGAGAGAGAGAGAGAGAGAGAGACAGAGAGAGAGAGAGAGAGAGAGTTGAGAGTGAGGACGGCATAAGGAAGAAACTTTATTGGTCTCCTCTTTTTTGCAATCAGTGGTGGCAGTAGGAGTAGGAGTACCACCAGAAGTACTACTACATTATACTTTACTGGAGATATATCAATACCACCGCATGAACATGGACATCTTCTCCTTTTTATGCCTCCCACTCTCTCCTCCTCTCGAAAGAAGAAAAAATGATACACTATACTGTACAAACAACATTCCTTGTGGGGAGGAACATCCGCATGCAACACTTGGCAAGATTGGTAAGTAAACAAGTAAGCTGAATTTACCCGAGAAAGGCAAGGGGGGAGGGATCCCAAAAATAAGTAATCAAGACAAGTTCGGAGTCATTCCCGACTTTCCTAATATAATATAATATCTCCCCCTTCTTCCAACATCTTGCTAACTAAGACATTACCGTTATTATTATTTTATCAAGCTCTATAAGCATTACACCCCTCCCAAAAAATAACTTGCAGGAAGGGAGGGGAGCTAAAAGACCCAATATACCCGCCACTAATTCCTTTAGCCAACAAAAAGATTAGGTGGTACTGCTCCAGAGAGCTTTATGGTGCACAATTGCCAGAAAACGCTCTTTGGAGAGTATGTAATATTAGCACAAAAAAATACTCAATAAAAACGGAGAAGAGCACTTGTACATACATAAGCTTTAGGGGCATGTATAGGAGTATTTCACTGTTTTTATCCTGTTTATATTAAAAGGAATTCTCTCCTCTCTCTCTCTCTCTCTCTCTCTCTGTCTCACTATCGCTCGCCGTGTATCCACGCGCTTTTCCCAAGGTCGGGGATGAGCCGGCAACGTGTAGCCACATATTCATCACCTCCATATACAGTCAATTCTCTCTATAACGGACCTCCTTATAACGGTTTTCGCACTATAACGGTGTTCACAAACCCC